>JAMAJY010000011.1:689547-763515 GCA_023628775.1 Lecanicillium sp. S3808
CGGTCTCAAAATAGCTGACTTCACAGGCACCCCCATCCCCCCCGTTAAAAAAAAAAAAAAAAAAAAAAAAAAAAAAAAAAGAAGAGAAAACGTATGAGACGATCCACCGGCATGACCCGCTTTTGTTCCTGTCCGAGTCCGAATGCGAAGGCTCTATGAATACAAGGCTGTGCTGATGTTGCTGATGCCGCTGATGCTGCTGCTGCAAGTTGATTGGGCTGGCTTTGCTTCATTATTGTGTATCTTTGTAAGAGACGGTGTAGTTGGATTAATTTACACTATTTTATGAAATTTTTACAAGGAACAACTACTCACAGTTATTCACCCTCTTGCCACTTCCTTTACCATTCTTCCTCCGCCGGCCAGTGGGTCTCGCGCCCCGAAGTCCGTATCCCGCTGGACGAAGCGTTAACCCGGCCGACCTACCGACCGATGGGAGCCCAGCTCCGCTCCGCCCCGGTAACACGACCACCATCCACGTCATGCGCTTATTGAGCAACCAAAAGCAGAGCACAGCCTCTGGAGCCCAATACATTGTATACTTTATAGTAAAGTTTGTAGGTGGTTTTGCCTCCCAAGCCAAACCCAACTTTCCCAATCCAATTGGATGGCATGTTCCGACGCACAATCCACGTCATGCGCGAGATCCGACACGCATAGCCGCCCGTACCCTACATACATTACTGGCGCACGCGTAACACATTTCGGCGACTTAGCCATTCGAGTCTAAAGCCGAGGTCAAAGGCTCATATACCTGGTGCTCAGCCACCTTGTTGTCATTCACCAGTAACTAATAAGCTATTTTAAAGGCGTCGCATATGTTTGGCATTCAGAAAATTTCCCAGTGCCCTGCATCAACCTTGATGGACGCGTGGCAGCTTGCAGCATACATGTACGATGGATAGGGCCTTATCATGACGGGAAATTCAGAGGGTGGACAATTATAGTCAAGCGTGGGAGAGTGGACGACTTTTAATCTTGCGATAGCAACCACCCGTAGGGGCTGTCACAGCCTTGACGACACTGGGCAGGTAACAAACCTACACGACATGCTCTCAAGACCCTTCAAATTCGCATTAGCCTGTGGAATACCGAGTATCAATCAGATCATGGCGTCCGAACTCATCTTCAAACGAGTGAGTAAAGCTATCTGCTCCAGGCCATCATCGCTCGGCAGCAAGAACGACATGGCTCACTTCGAGTTGATGGGTGAAAATCCAGCAAGAAGACCATCAAAGAGCTAACCCAGCCTCAGCTGAACCACATTCTCTTGGGCAGCCTCTGGAAAAAGCGCTTCAACATGTGTGTGAGGCGTAGAGTCGACATCCTTTACGTGGCCGTTGGGGCTGACGTTTTCAGCCTCGTTTTCTCGCACCTGCATTCTGGGCCCGTCAGGTGTCGCAGCCTGACTTTTAGGCCCTTCTTTTTCGAGCGCTTTATGGAAGCATGGCCAAGGCGAGCCCGTGAAATGGCAAATGGGCCTACAGAGGTGAATATTTGTGGTTGTCGCTTGTATAGTGCGACGTCCATGCCAATACGTGCCTCCAAGAGAGCATTGCAATATGGCCCGTGGGTCAGTAACCGAGTGAGCGGCTCCTGGGGTGAGTTTGGTGATTGTTGGGAGACATTGTGCAAGTTTTCAGTCAAGCCTGATCCACGCAGACACTCAGACTACAGGATGGAAAAAGCGGCAGCATCGAGCAACAAGTAAATGGATATACAAGGCACTTTGCAACTTGTTTCTTATAACCGGAACCGTCTTCGCAGTACGAGCTTGTGCCTTTCACAAGTCTCATATATCTTTATCTAGAGTGCATGCTGCTACTTGCGACTCCGAGATAAAGAGTACTTACCATCGACAGAGCCTTTGCACTGGTTTTCACGACTTCCTGTGTTGGTGTTGGTTTCCACCGCTACATCCCGGTGGCACCCGTACCGGTTATCCTCGGGCCATAATTCACCTCGCAGTATCAAACCTTCGAAGTCGTCACGACTTCGACTCCCAACCATCGCGAAAACCCCGGCTACACATCAACAAAGAATGATGACTTTAACAAGCATCATGTGGCCCATCTCTCCCATCCCATCCCCATCCCGGTCGTCCCGGCCCGGCTCCCCCGCGCCGCCGATCCACACTCATGATTCGCCCGGCTTGCACCCGGCGGAATCCCATCCCACCCACGAGGTCATACAAGCGTGACGCCGTTGACGAGACTATGTACAAGGCCCTTCCGCTGACACATTAAAGGATAACCAACGTCACGGCTCCAAACAGTCACACGTCGTAGTTTTCCCCTTACATCTATAATAAGCCAGCCACTCATCCCGGATACATTGCCGCCTCAGTCGTCAGGGCCCTACACCGCGCCAGCAATTACATTCAGTCGTGGCATGCATAGTCGCACAGCATCTCGTGTAAGCCAGACAGCCTCAATATCGTCATGACTTTAGCGAGGTATAAATTACCAACCGCCCATCAATGGGACACGGCAATGTGCATTCTCAACTAAATCTATAACACCACCATCACCACCACAACTCGTAAGCGAGATGGAAGTTCCGCTTACGACGTGGGATCAGATCGCGCCAAGGGCTTATATCCGGCAGGTATACTGCTTCGAGCTAGCGCAAGCTCCCAGTATAGGAGCCTTACAGCAGACTCTCGGTCATGCCATCAACAGTGCGTGTGCAGAGTATCCCGACTTTGCAGCTCGAGTCATTCTAGCCACGAGCCCACCAGGCCAGCTTCGTCTTGTTCACGACGCCGAGAACCATGCCCGGCTCATCGTGGGAGAAGACACAAGCGTCAAGTACACCTACGCTGAGCTCAAACGTCAAGGTTTCCCAGCTGTTGCCTTTGTCGGCCCGGCTTTTCACCTTGAGCATGCCCTCGAACCTGGAGGACAGGGTATACCAGTCGTCCAGGTCCACGCCCGGCTTATACGCGGCGGCTTACTGCTGTGTATATACGTACACCACTCGACCACGGACGGGATAGGAATGAACAAATTTGTCAACTCTCTATCGAAATACACAAACAAAACCTATCCTCCTCCAGAGAGCAACAAACCATCTGCAAGAAATGAACTCCAACCCCCAGAACCGACCTACACCCCCGTATTCGTCAAGCGCACACACGCCGACCTGATAGACGAATGCCCAGAATACTTTTCCATCCCAAACAACACAGGCCCGCTCGCCTTTCGTTCCAACCCATCCGCCACTCCCATTGACCTCATCCCCAAACACGGTCGCATCTTCGTCTTCAACAGCGCAACAATCAACCGCCTCAAGTCCCTTGCCGAAAGCAGCATCTGCGTCCCATCAACATTTGCCTGCCTCGCAGCCCTAACCTGGACACACGCAACCTTTGCGCGCATCCGCGCCCAGCCCAGATTCCAAGACGCACAGTCAACCTGTAGCCTCGTCCTACCAGCCTCCTGGTCCCGTCGCGCATTCCCGTTCTTCAACGACACCAATAGCGTCACCAACGCCGTTTCAATGACAAAGGTTTACACAACGCAGGTCAAACTCAGTCGCGTAGTAATGCTGTACAAAAGGAGCTACAAAATTGCCTCGACAAAGAGCGCATACGGGGCTCTTGTGAGCAGCATAATGCTGCATCTGGACGCAATAGACGAGGAATACATTGCCAAACGAACCCGAATGATTCGCTCGGCGCCTGATCCGCGCAGCATAGGCGTCAATATCGACCCGCAAAATCCGCAACACTTCATCATGAATTCGTGGCGGCATTTGGGTGCTGATACGCAGTGGTGCATTCCCGGTTCGGAAAAAGAAGTGACGTATCCGGATGCGGTCCGGCGGGTGCAGAATGAGTGGAATATGAGCGCTGCGCTGATCTTGCCTGGCCGGAAAGAGTCTTCTTCGTACGAGGTTCTTGTCAACTTGGATGCGAAGAGTATGCAAGAATTGTGTGCTGATAAGAGATGGATGGATTGGGCTGATGGTACCGTAGAGTGAGAAATGGGGGAGGAATATAGCCATGAGACTGAAACCTAAGAGAATAGAAATAGAGATACACACTCCAGATTGTATACTCAACTTGCCACCAGTGTATTAAAATGCTGCCTGTTACTGATTTGCTGCCCATGGCAATCTAGGCAAACACGTCTCACTATATCTCACGGGCATTATTTTCGTCTCTCCCTTTTTTTCTTCAAACAGAATAGTAGCTATACACAAATTTGTCCAACGAGTTATCAAAAGGAACAACGCCGAACTCAGAGTCCCGTACATTAATCCCCCCATCTCACAGATTAGACACATGGTGTTTACATAACATGACTTGACGTGACCAACAAATATTGAACGTTTCTTGAAAATCACTGACAGAAAAGACCCGCCAATTATTTGGTGAGAACATTCTTGCCAGCAGCCTTGCTGCGAGCGAGAGCGCCAGAGAGACCAAACTGCGAACCGACGCCATTGATGCGGTGGCTGGCATTGAGGTTCTTGACAACGAGCATTTGGAAGCAGGTGGCGGAGCCCTGGCGGGAGGCAATGACGGACCAAGCAAGGAAGAGCTCCCAAATCTAAAACAGCGATTAGTATTGAATGGGCAAGGAAGGAAATGAGTAGACATACTCTGTACCAGCGTTGACCATAGCGAGCCTTGATGTCTTCACCGTTGCCGACCCAGTTGCGGTACCATCTCCACAGAGTAGCCGAGTAGTGGACGCCGACAGTATCGATGCTGTTCCACTTGATTAGCAAATGCCATTGAATTTTGATGGAGTATTCTCCCCATTATCATTATTTTCGCGATACATACCTCTTAATCTCAAAACCGGCTCTCTCGAGAGACATGACATAGTTCCAAAGGGGAGTAGAAGCATCGGCACCACGGAAAATGTACTTGTTCAGGTAGAGACCCCAGATAAAGTCCTCATACTGCCAGGCCTGGCGGAGACCAGAGAGCTGGACGTACATGGCACCGTCATCTTCGAGCATGTCGTAGCACTGGCGGAAGAAGCCGGTAAGCTTGCGAATACCAACGTGCTCGCCCATCTCGAGCTGGGAGATCTTGTTAAACTTTTGGTTGGGAATATCGCGGTAGTCCATGCACAGAATGCGGCTCTGCTCCTCAGGGATGCCAGCATTGCGCAGGGCGTCGTTGCCCCAGGCGGCACCATTCTCAGCAATCGTGACACCAGTAACCTTGGCACCGTAGTTGAGCGAGGCAAACTTGGCCAGGGTACCCCAACCAGAGCCAATGTCGAGCATGGTCTCGCCCTCCTTGAGCTCGAGCTTCTCGCAAACGACGGCCATCTTGTTGTCCTGTAGCTCCTCAAGGGTCTCCTCGCGCGACGGGTCCGAGACAATACCAGAGGTGTAGATCATGCGGGGGCCGAGGAACCAAGCATAGTGATCATTGCCAGAGTCGTAGTTGGGGCGGATCTGCTCCATGTCCTGCTCCTTGCTGTGGAAGAGGACATCGGCGAAAAAGGTGAAGACGATGAACTTGAACAGATCCAGGGTGAAGCTAAAGTTGGACCAGTCGTGGCGGTACTCGAGGATGTCGAGGACGTCACCATTGAAGTCGACCTTGCCGTCGACGTACATTTCGGAAAAGGTCTGGATGGGGATCTTGGAGCGGCCAGACCACTTGGCCTTGTCGGCAGCATTCTTGAAGGTGATGTAGGACTCGATAGGGCGGCCGGGGAGCTTGGCGTTTTCGTTGACGCGGGGGCTGAAGGCGGACTTGAAACTCCAGTAGGCAACCAGGATAGGGAAGAGGGTGAGAATGCCGAAGAAGACTTTGGTCTTGAAGCCGCCACCAATCAGACGCGCGAGGAACCAGGGGACACCGATAAGGAGACCGCCGAGGATGAGATTGGAGAAGCTGTCGTTGCCCGGACCTTCGGCGGGCAGGGGAGGGTTGTGGATGGTGGCCGCCTGTTGAAATCATAAGAGTCAGCATTGATTTGCTCTAATCTGGTGCATTGGCCTCTAGTCTGCTTACGCAGTGAAGCTATCCCCAGATTCGAATGGGGAGAGGGGGAGCTCACATTGGTGGTGGGGACGCCGCAGTCCTGGGCATCAAACATGGAGGGCTTCTGCTTCGGAGTCTCGATGTACTTGACATCCGAAAACAGCTGAGGCTTCTTGTCTGCCATGATGGGCAGTGGGATGGAGGCGAGCGAGGCTTGGGGCAGCTCGATTGAACGGTTGTGACAGCAAAGAGTGGTGGTGGTTGTTGGGTGTTGAGGAGAGAGGAGAGATAGGAGGCAGAGAGAGAAAGTGTGTGGATAAAGGTGAGGTGAATAACCACCACCAGCCGGCAACACGGGACACGGACTCGGAGCGACGCTGCACTGCCAGGGGACCGTCGACGCCTATCGAGCCGGATGTGGTCCCGCTTAAACCCTCTGCGGGCCCACGATTTGCGAGTTAAAACAGCGCTTCGTAGGAGGCTTTTGGGCTTGCGTGGTGGCTCCACCGCCTGAAGACTGCCACCAACCTAAATCTTGTGCCCCTCACCGCCCACTAGCTAGCCAGGGGTAAATGGTGCTAGAGCAGCAAAGTGAGGGAGAATAACAAGCCATTGAAGACTGTAGGGTGCCTGAAATAATATTTAAAAACTGCTAATAGTTCATCAGAGCTCAGAAAAAATATATCTGCATCCTAAACGCATCAATTCTTCAGTTTAGGGTCCTTCGTCTCGCACATTCGCTGTTGAAAGCTGGAGGTACTAGGCCTTTAGCTCAACGGCGGATTAGCTAATGCGGAGCCAAGCTGGCCACTAGGACGCAAGCACAACGGTTCGACAGTAACACAGAATTCATTAATTACTTATTGCCGCCCACGATACTCGTGGACTCGACGAGACATTGCACATATAATTAAACTCTCCCAATCAAAAATTCATTTGACTATCTCCTATGTCCGTACTCACTCACATCGAAATCTCATCTCCTCAAACAGAAATCTCGAGCTCCTTGGCAATTATATCGGCCGCCTTTTCTCCGATAATCAACGCCGTGTTGTTTGTATTGGATCCCACGTTGAACGGAGCAATGGACAAGTCTGCACAAGATCAGCATGAAGTCGCGCAGAGACAGCCAAACACTCGAAGCACTCACCGCAAACTTTTAAACCCCGAGTCCCATGGACATTCAAGTCCTTGTCCACGACACCGCCCTTCTCCTTGGCCGCCATCTTGCAGGTTCCCAATGAGTGCCACGTCGTCGCCACGGTGTTTCGAATAAACTCTTCAATAGCCACATCGTCTTCAGCATCATACTCAATACTTGCAACAGTTTTCCTCTCTTCGACGCTGCTAAATTCTTCCGTTACAAGCGGTCCCGTGCAGAGTGCGGCCTTGCTGCCCACGCGAAACGCTGGATGTGCAATGCCGAGCTCCCCCTGATATAAGTTTGTGCGTCGGATGATCTCCCGCGCCTTTTTATACGCGAAAACGTGCATCTTGATGTCCATACGATGCGACAAGAACCCCGTATTGAAGCTTGCCGGTGTCTTTGCATCTTTGGAGGTAATGTGAATACTGCCTCGCGAGTATGGATAGGCCGAATAGCAGCCTACAGCCATGTACTGACATGAGCTACTCTCCTCGTGGCTGAGAAGGTGATGAGCGAAAAACGCACATGGGAAGGCCATCATCATAATCGGCCTAGATGGATGCGGCTTAAAATCACGATCATAGTGCGCTGCAAACTCTGAGCCCAGAGCGGCAACTTCTTCGTCTGACATCCGCAGCTTAGCTCCCAAGTCGACTGCGTTCCAACCAAGGATCGTATCACTCTCTTGAATAGCCTTGGTTACATCAAGCCTACCGCTGAAGACGCCGTCGAGGGTCTCCTTCGGCCCTAGGTTGGTCTTGAACGGAACAAAGGTACACTGGTGATCCTGGTACTCCTCGCCCACGCCTGGTAGGTCCGACAAGAGTGAAATGTCCAGCCTCTGAAGCAATTCCGCGTTGCCCACGCCTGATCTCTCTAGAATGGAGGGAGTGGCGAGTGCACCAGCTGACACAACCACAAGTTTGCCTGCATTTATCACTCTTGTTTCGCTGGCTGACCCTGTTTGTTGGACCACGACACCGACAGCGCGTCTGTCTTCAAATAGTACACGATTCACTGTCGTCTCAATTAGTAAATGCAGGTTAGGCGCTTTTCCAGCGTCAAGCAGCGAATGAATGTAGCAATGAGCCGCATCCTGCCGCTTGCCATCGACGCCAATGTACTTTGCTATCCGGCACAGCCCATGGACTGATGAAAAGTCTTGAAGATCTGTAATCTCTGGTAGACCCAGCGACTCTGCTGCGGCAAGAATGTCATCTTGCGCAGCACGTTGGTGATGCGTGCCGAGTGAAACATTGATAGGTCCGTCATGTCCATGGAGACTTTGATCAATGCCAGGGCTGTCGAGATGAAACGTTTCCAACCGCTTGGCGATGGGCAAGAGGCTCTTGCTATCCCAACCTTCTGTGCTCCAAGAGTCAAAGTCGATGGCCTGGGCTACGAGATGATATTAGCTGTTCCATGTAGACCCCAACCTAGCCTAGCTCACTTGTATGCTAGCCACTTACCTCTGCTATACATCATGAAGTTAATTGACGATCCACCACCCAACACACCACCCGTAGCAACCGGAACTTCACGATCATTTACTGCTGCCTCTTTATTGCCGTTGTAGAGTAACGTCGTCTTGGAATCCGGCGCAAGATGGCTCAGATACAGGGCAGGATACACAACGGACGGATCATGGTAATTGTTCCTTCCCTGCTCAATAATCAGTATCAACAAGCTAGGGTCTATCCTCGCCAAGCGACCAGCAGCAGCACATGCCGCCGTTCCGCCACCGGCAAAGACAATATCGTATACTTTCCCATCTTGGTGAGTGGACATGGCTGAAACTATAGACACCTTTGTTGATACGCAAAACTTTGTGACGTCACAGAAAGTTTAGCAACTCGCTGCAACAAGAGAATGATGATTTCTTCTTGTTTACAATTAATCGTTGTCCTTAAAAAAGAAAAAGAAAAAGAAAAATGAAAGAAAAGAGAACATTCACGGCTACCTTTTTCAAGACGTACGCTTTTTCTCGGCGACTTTGCGCAAGGCTGTGCGATGCGTCAACTCTAAACGACCGTCGTGTAAGCACCCATGGTGGCTTACGGCTGCCGTATTGATAACTGCCCAATGGCGATCTTTGGCTCGAAATGGCTTTTGTGCCAGCCTTACGTCAACGTGCAAAAGTCGGCGTGGTTCGGTAAACGTAGCAGGTAATTATAGGCAGCCCTGCCGAGGCAAACGAACGACGCGGTAACCAGCACTTCCAGTACACGATGGAGATCCGCTTACTTTGTACTCAACGAATGAATTACCCACAAGCTTATGCTAACGGTGCTGTAGATCCCGGGACTCAAATGACGCCTCGCTTATACCGAATTCAACCAACCGAAAAACAAAATGCGCTTTTTCCACCCAAAAAAAGAAAAAAAAAATCACGTCGATACTGAACTCATTCAACAGACCTCCCGCGCCTCACAAACCTAGCGGTGGAGTTACATGACGTCGCCGTACTACCGTTCTCACGACTCTCCTCTCCCTCCGTATCCCCCGCTGTATCTGCACTCGTTCGACCACGGTGATGATGACTATCCGCAGCATCACCCTTGCCACAAATAGCCACCGAGCCAAGCCTTCGCACCGTCTGCCACGGCCGAGACCCCCGACCACGATGAACCTCTGCATCGTGTAAGTCATCCGGAGCAGAGTCATCCACCCGCGCAGCGTTTCTCAAATACCGCTCGAGAGCAACATCAGCCGACACGGCATAGTTAACCGGATTCAACGACCCGGCGACCCGGAGCTGCTGCGAAAACTCGACGAGGCGGTTCAAGACGCTAAACTCGGCTTTGAGCTTGATGCTGTATACAAGCGGCTTCCAGGATGTCTGCAGGTCGTAGTGGTTTGTAAACTCGAGCACAATGATGCTAATGTCAAGCAGCACGACAAAGATATTGACGATAATCAAGTGGTTCATGACGCGATGCGTGCCCGTGTTGCCGACGCTCGATTGGAACTTGAGCAGCTTGGCCGTCTCGACAATGTAGATGCCGGATATAACCAGCTCCTGCAGGAAGAAGAATGTGAGCTGCAACTTTTCAAATATCGCATACGGCTTCTCAAACGGCTCTGGATTCTTCGAGTTGACGCCGTAGACGAGTACAATCACAGGCACGCCCAGCCATACTGCATCCGCGATAATCATGGCAAGGACATAGCGCAGCCGAGTTGGGTCAGGAAGCACGATATGCAGCCTCGAGTATAGCACGAGCGACTGGCCGGTAATCATGGTACACCACCCGATGAGAATAATGGTAGCATGCAGCACCGAAGGCCCAGCATCCAGGTGTCGAATCAGGTAGCCGGTGCCATTAAACACAATACCCCAGGACGCGACTATGAAGCTCCAGAAATAGAGTCCGGAGTACCGCCGAAAGGAATAGATGATGAGGCACTGCAGCTCAACAACATTATAAAGCGCGATGCTGATGAAGACGATGATGGCAATCCGCGCTGCCTCGCTAGCCACCCCGTCGTCGCGCACTAGTAAGTCGCCAGCTAGCATCGTCATCCTTGTCACGATTGTAGCCTTGCAATAACAAAGGCGCCTCGAACTGTTGCCATGGAATAAAAGAAGGCCACTACAACGCGGCTGTTTTGACGGTTCACTAGAATGTCGTTTTGGTGTTTTGTCTTCGTTATCGACGACAAAAAGTTAAAACAACCCCTGACTACCGCTAATTATACAAACAAAAGGAAAAATTTACCTTTTAGCTAAAGAGTGTACAGCACGAACCCTCTCTCCCCCCCTCACCTTCCAAAAGGCCTCAGTGATCGGCAGAGGCGTTGTAGTGATTCAGAACCCAGGATGAAAAGGCAAAAAAGGCGCAGAAATCCCGGGTGTTTCTTCTTTTCCCGCTTCACGTCAGGGCTGAAATGGGCATTGATGCGACACGGCACTGGCCGCTGATATGCGGCAGCACGGGCTATATTTGAGACAGAGTTTCTGGGCCCCCTTTGGGAAAACAGCTGCGCGGGTGGTTACCATCCGAAAAAGCTGTCGCATATTTTAGAATGTGATAGATGAGCTTCAAACGTATTTGAACCTGGCTGTGTATATTGTACTTGTGCCTTGATGATTGTTGTAAATAGCTGCCGAGGTGTTGTTGCCGATTTACAGCAAGGAGGCAGAGATTGCCGCCGCCCCCTTTAATTCGATGGCGATGCGCCAAGAAGGCTGTGGCTGCAAGGTTGCAAAGCCACTAGAGATGTGTGCAAATTGCTTCTGTACTAGAATAGCAGGTAAAACATGCGCCGCACCGAGAAACGGAGACTCTGGACTGGTATGCAAATATTGAGAAACGGCTTCGTAGCACACTTTTGAGTTGCTGCCTTCTATTACCTATGATCAAAAATTGGCATTCACGAATTATTTAACAATGAATAATTTCACTAGAGCTACTTCCACAAAAACGCTTCAAAGTACAGCCTACTGCGGCATCCTCAAAGCCGCTCAACCTCCAGCGAAGCCAAAACAAATGCCGCCTCACCAAGCAGCCCATTCGGCACAATGGGCCTCTGCGTATAATAATCATACGTAGCCGTCGAGTTGAGGCTACAGACCACAACCGTCTTGTCGTATCCAATCGTGCCGTTTCCAGTATCAGTCACAAAACTACACCTTGTAAACGAGTAAGCCCGCAGCGCGGCCTCCCGAAAGGCAGCCTCGCCAGATTGCAACAAGCCAATTCTTTCCGCTTTCAGTAAAGCAAAAATGAAAAGCGCTGTACTCGACGACTCGAGAAAATTCCCCTGCCGACCTGGGACTGTAGGAAGTTGCCACCATGCGCCCGTCTTCTTGTCAGCGTAGCCGATTAGTTTCTGCGCTGCTCTGCTCGTGATAGTCTGAATGTCCTTGCAAAGAGACGTCTTCTCCGCAATCTGCGAACCATTTACACAGCCCAGCCGCTCCCATGTCTGGACCAGGCCGGCAAGAAACCACGCAAGTGATCGACCCCAGACATATGAGCTGGCCCCTGTCTCAGAGTCAGCCCAGACAGCGTTGCGCGACCAATCGTAACCATGCGCAAAAAGGCCAGATTCCTCGTGATAACAGTGCTTCTCAAGTAAAGATATTTGCAAAGACATGTCTGCATAGTTTGTCTGCGAGAGCGACGCCATGAACGGTAGCAGCGAAAACACGCCGTCGAGGTAGCTCCATTCGGGATAGACGTAGTACCAGAGGCCTCCGTCAGGGTTGCGCTTCTGAAGGGCAAGGGACTGGTTAATCGCCTCGTACGCGGTAATTGCCGCCTGCGACAATGGGAACAACTCGACAATGGCTACATCGTCAATTGCAGTTGCGACAGAGAAGCGGTCCAACGGCTTAGACGCATCCTGCTTTGCGTCGACGAGGTCAGCAGCAACGGTATCAATGACCTGCGACAGGTATTGCGACCAGGTGTGTTTAGATTCTGGATATTTAGTAATTGCTTCTTCCATGGCGATTGCAAGGATTCCGCTTTCGAGGGTACTGGTTGCTGCACCAGAGGACACGATGCCTTGCTTGCGGTCCATGATGCTGTCGAGCATGCGACTCGACATTGGTGTTGTGGCAGCTGCCAGGCTGGTAGCACCGAGAAGAATAGAAAGCGGCTTCATTTTAATAGTAAAGATAAAGACCGAGAGTTTTGGATTTTTTTTGTTATTATTTTATGAATCTCATTTAAGCGGATTTGACTAGGAGCCTAGTTAAAGGCATGTCGCTTACTGAGCAAGGCGATGCGAGCCCATGTCTCGTTGGGGTGTTGCGCCTACATTGGTGTAGCCTCGTACCCAAACTTTAAAGTCTAATATTTAAGTATGGCCCGAGCCTTTTATCGACTGTGTCTGTGCATTGACTAATTGGCTAGTTGATACAGTATACGTCGATCATTAGGACATAGAGCTACCCTAGAGGGTTATTTACGAGACTCATCCTCGGTGTACGAAGCAGTTTAGTGCCTCCAGTATTGTTTGAAAAATATAAACCTGCTTGATGATCAAGCATTAAATGTAGACCTATAAAAATTTAGCAGAGGTGTTGCAAGCCGAGATGTTTGAAATAAAACGTCTTCTTCATTCAGGTCCGATATCTTCTTTAGACCTATAGTTCGACAGCATCATGACCCATTCAGCCTACAAGTCTCAGCTATATTAAGCGGGCTACTTAATCCTCCGTAAATCACCACGCATTCATCTGAATCATTTCCCAAAACAATGCAAAATTCCCCTTCATGACACTGCAAAAACTGGATAAGGCCGCAAATTGCAAGGGCACAGCGTGGGCGGTGGAGCCAGACCCCTGGAGGCGTGTTGTCACGGCAACCGCCCCCAAAACAGCAAACAACAAAGCTCAAGGACGTCACTCACATTGAACTTGTCATTGCCGCCCCAAATAAACGACAATCGGTTATTCTTGAATTCTTTCTTCCTTGTTTGTACAGCCCGTCTCTTTTTTCCGTTTTCGCCCTTTAGCCCCTTGATGATTTGGTATCTTTGTTCTGTTGATTAGCAGTGCTTTGGGGTTCCTTTTTAAGCGAAAACACCCTTGTCTGATTCACGATTCCTAAGGAGATTCACCTCGACCTTTTCAGCCGAGACGCTGTATTCGATACACGACTGAAACAACGGGCAGCACAACTGCTTTGCGTGGTGGAGATTACAAACATAGACTATACGAAGAGAAAAAGCATTCAGCATGGCTGAAAAAGGACAGTCGTCCATTACCGTCGCTGGTTCGTTGTTTGCATTCCGTCAATGACTTGCGCCTGCGCTAACTACTTCACAGTACGAGTTCGCCCGTTTACGATTCGCGAAGCTGCCCAAGTGTATGCATTTCCCAATCTATGTGATAAACAAACCTCGCGCTGACGTCTTTTGCAGACACCGGCACGATGAGAGCACAGTATTCCTCGGCGACGGCTCTCTTGCGGGCGCTCCCGCGCCGAAGCTCAACCAGCGTGGAATTCGCAACGTGATTAAAGTCATGGACGAGCGCTGCCTGTACGTTTAATTGCAGTCTCGCAAACGACACCGAAACTAACAAAGCCGCAGAGTATTCGACCCCCCAGAAGACAACCCCGTTCACAAATTCTCTCGATCCGTCGTGCCAGCATCGAGAAAAGTCAAGGACCAAGTCTTTGCTTTTGACCGAGTGTTTGACGAAAGCACAAACCAATCCGATGTCTACGAGGGCACCACCAAGAACCTCCTGGATAGCGTTCTGGACGGATACAATGCCACCGTCTTTGCCTACGGCGCTACGGGTTGCGGCAAGACACACACCATTACCGGCACGCCACAGCAGCCCGGCATCATCTTCTTAACCATGCAGGAGCTGTTTGAGAAGATTGAAGAACGCAGCCAGGACAAGGCGACCGAACTCAGCCTGAGCTACCTGGAGATTTACAACGAGACGATTCGCGATTTGCTGGTACCTGGAGGCAGCAAAACCGGCCTCACTCTCAGGGAAGACAGCAATCAAGCTGTTACTGTTTCTGGACTTACCAGCCACCACCCCAAGGATGTCCAGGAGGTTATGGATATGATTGTGCAAGGAAACGAGTACCGAACCGTGTCACCAACAGAGGCAAACGCCACATCGTCTCGATCGCATGCTGTTTTGCAAATCAATGTAGCACAAAAGGACCGAAACGCAGATGTCAATGAGCCTCACACGATGGCTACTCTCAGTGTCATCGATCTTGCCGGCTCAGAGCGAGCATCAGTCACAAAGAATCGAGGCGAGCGACTAAACGAAGGAGCCAACATTAACAAGTCTTTGCTAGCACTAGGCAGCTGCATCAACGCGCTATGCGACCGCCGACAAAAGGCACACGTTCCCTATCGCAACAGCAAGCTGACGCGACTCCTGAAGTTTTCACTTGGCGGAAATTGCAAGACGGTCATGATTGTCTGCGTTTCGCCTTCAAGCGCCCACTTTGACGAAACGCAAAACACGCTTCGCTATGCCAACCGCGCGAAGAATATCCAGACAAAGGTCACTCGAAACGTCTTCAATGTGAACCGCCACGTCAAGGACTTTTTGGTCAAGATCGACGAACAGATGGCCCTCATCAACGAGCTCAAGGCCCAGCAAAAGGATGCCGAAAAGAATTTCTTTGCCAAGTTTCGCAAGCAGTGCGAGAAGCGCGATTTGGTTGCCAAGGAGGGGATCCAGCGCCTGCGTACTGCCTATGAGAACTCTGCTCCCGAGCGCCAAGAGCGCATTGCGAATATGAAACGTCTCAAGGCCTTTGAGCGCCGTATTGCCCTACTCACGGGATGGATTACGGCATTTGACAATGTCTGCCAAACCCGGGCTGAGAGCCCATCGATGCCAGACAGCCTCTGCGCAGTGCGCAAGACCGCACACGGTATCCTCATCGAACTCGAACACAGCCGACAGCACATTCACCAAAAACTGGAAGTGTCAACGTGGGAGCGCTACATTGATACTGCACTGAGCCACAGCACGCAGCAGCTACAAAGCACTGAGGGTGGCGACACCGGCGAGATTAACACTCTCAACCGTGAAGCCGAGCTCCTCAAGGCCAACTTTAGCCGTGAGGCGTACCTCGAGGTATTGGAACAAGAAAAGACTGGTGACGCTGCCAGCATGCAACTGCTTCTTACAGCGCAGTTTGAAATGCTGGCATCGCTCTCGGACACTCTTACTATGGACGAGGAGAGCGCCGTTGCACACGCAAAGCAGATTATCCACAAGCTGCTGCAAACCGGCTTCCATGCAGCCTCACAGGTGGTCAAGCCTGATGGTGCTCTTCCCGCTGCAGACTCTCAGCCTCTTCTGCGAAACGGCACACCAAAGAAGAAGAAGTCTCTCGCAGCGCAGAGAAAATCGCTGGAGCCGCCCTCGCTTGGCGTCACTGAGCACGAGCGAATCATTTCCAGCCCCATGAAGGCTTCACCGAGACGACGTAAGGTTCTTGGCTCGGCGAAGAAGGCTGTCACCTTTACGCCCGTGAAGAAAAATAAAAAGGGTGGTGTTAGATGGAGAGATGACGAGACAGAGGATGGCACTCTGGCTGATTTTGAAAAGACTCCTAAGAATATACCCGATTCATCGCCAGAGCACATGTCACTGGATAAGACGGCTGAGGCCGAAGCAGCTGAGGATGCTGATGAGTCTGGTGAGCAGGATTCAAGCATTAGCCTGGTAGCGCCCGAGGCGACAAGCCTTGCAGCCAAGCCTAGCAGGTTCCAAGCTGGATTCTTGTCAAAGTCGTCTCGATCCTCCTTGATGCCCGGTAGCTCGCCTCTCCCTCAGCCGCCATCACTGAGCCTGAACCTGTCGTCTAGTTCACCAGAGACGGATGGTAGCAAGGTCTCTCCGCTGCGTGCCCTGGATGCTGCTAAGAGCGGCAACATGTCGCCGCCACCGCTGCCTGACCATGTGCGAAATAGCCCACAGTATTCGCTCGGCCCCATTGCTGATGAAAACTGTCCCCCGCAAGGCAATGCCTCTGGTTCTGATTCCGAGTCGAGCACCTTGGATCCTCGAAAGCTCCGAACGGCAATGCACTCTGCCAAGAAGGACATGCCTCGCCGATTAAGTGTCTTGACTCCAACCACTGCTTCCACTGCCCGCCGCGTTTCTTCATCGGGATCCGGTAGCGGAGGGGAGCGTTCTGGCCCCAGGCCTAGCATGCCTGGATCGCTCGCAAGCAGTACCAATGGAATTTCAAGACATAGACGAGGAAGCTTGGAGCGAAAGAAGAATCCACCAATGTCGTGCTCGCCATCAGACTGGAAAAAGGAGCGCAATTTCACTGCCGGACAAGCCAGACGCATGAATCTTGGCGGCAGTTTGCGAGCGGAGAATACGGGGTCAAGCCCAAAGGAACAGGCCAATGCAGCTCGCCGCGTTACTATTAATGTCGGGGCACCTGCTAGCCATCGACGACAGGAGAGCAAGGGGAGCGCCTCGCTGCGCTAAGAACGTTTTTAAAGAGGGACGAGGGATGTCGAGCTGCGGATTCTGATGTGGTAATTGGCTCGTTGCATAAGCTGAGCCCCCTGGCGTTTAAATGAATCACTTGCAGCTAAATAGGCTGTATAGGCATTGTGTATTTGCTTTCTTTTTTGTTAGTATTGTATAAGTTTTGTACAAATGAGAATAATGAGATTATGGCTGAATCACGTTGAGGCTTGTTCTAACAGTGCTGACTTGTATGTCCGGGCGATTATGTATATTCTCGATTCTTGTTAAGTTTATTGGATTGTATTGGAATGGATTGGATTTTTTTCTTTTTCTTTTTTTTTGTCTTTTTTCCCCTCTGAACGCAGTAGTATAACACTAGGGTGCATACTGTATGTGTAGGGCCAACATTAGAGCAACTCTACAGTTTTGCCGACGAAATTTCACACTGTACTTGGCCACCCAGTCCCACCATATTTGTATACAAATCGTCCATTCCAAACAGTGCTTCCGATAGCAGCCAAAGCAAAACATCCGCGCCGGCGCGACATGGACGACGTAGACGGAGCAAGCTCGCCGCGTTACATCCGCAGCCGCACCGCCAACGCCTGCGATGGCTGCAAAGCGCGCAAAGTAAAGTGTGACGGACAGCAGCCGTGCAGCTACTGCGCAGGTCGCGGCCGGGGGCAGACGTGCCATTACTCTGCGCAGCAGCGGCGACGACGACAACAGCAACAACAACAGCGCGGGAGTCGGAATGTGGCTGAGACTCCGAGTCTGCGGAACCAGCACCAGCGGCGGATGAGGACATCTTCATCATCGCCGAGTAGAAGACATGAAGTACCGGAACAGACACACGAGGAGTCGGAAGTAGAGCCGCTTCGTCCGAGGAGGCGGAATACATACCTGCCGTCTGAGAATGGGAACAAGGCTTCTCAGCAGCAACATGCGACCAAGACACCTGCAGCACTAGCCACAGCAGCGGGAGCAATAGGAGGGGGACAATCTGCCGAAGCGACAGAAGACGACACCGAAGTTCCGCGAGAAGCGCGTCTCTTGCGCGATGCGCACGGCAAGCTGATATTTATCGGCGACTGTGCGCCGCTTTCCTTCTTCCAGTCTGTACGTCAGGTCGTAACCAGCCGCGTAAGCCAGAATGCGTTTGCGCCACAGACGAGTCGATATTCTGTGCTGGAGAATGCGCCTGCACAGTATCAACGACGGAGAGAGCCGTTAGCTGCGGGACGTAGTATGCCTGCCGTAAACGCGGGAGATGTTGCGGGTGCTGTGGCGGCGTATTTTTCCGCTACGACGAGCTTGGTTGATCTGTTTGATAATGAGACGCTACTAGATGATATGCTTCTCTGGGCGGATCAGATTCAGCGGCAACAGCAACAGCTGGATGATATGGCGTCTACAATCAAGTTTCTTGTACTTGCGGTAGGCAAGTTGATGGATGATGAGGCGCTGGCGCAGGAGTATTTTGAGTATGCTCGTGGACAGGCCTATCTCGACCTGAGCGGGAACTTGAGCGTGCAGACTGTGCAGGCTTTTGTGCTGATTACGGTTTACATGCTTTGCTCGTGCCAAATTAACGGGGCGTTTCTGTTCTTTGGCATTGCTGTGCGCGCCGCATACTCTATTGGCGTACACAGGACTGAAGTAAACGCGCGCTTTGGCAATCTAGTACATCGACAGCGTGATCGTCTCTGGAAAAGCCTACGTGTGGTAGATCTTTTTCTAAGTACATCCATGGGTCGACCGCCGGCTACATCAGACGTGGACTGCACAGTTCCATACAGACTACTCGACCAAGACGGCAACGAGATTCCCGACCTCCTCAACGCATCCGTACAAATACTGCTCATCACAGAGGAAATAGTGCTAGAGATTTATTCTCGCAAGAAAATATCCCTTCAGCTAACAGAGGGAATTTCTCATCAATTGCGCCACTGGTCAGAGCGGTGGCTGCAGCAACTCAAGGATATTCTGTCTCAGCCGCAGGCCAGCGAGGCGGAAATCAGCGGTGCGTGCCAGGTACTTGCGTCGTACTACTACTCTGTCATGTTGGTCTCACGACCGTTTCTCATGTATGAGCTGTATCGCCGATTATCCGATGGCCCGTCTGGCACTGGGCCGAGGGGAGCTATGCCCTCGGGCAAGACGAAGCTTGCAGATGCGTGTATAGATGCGGCGAGCCTAATGGTTGATCCAGTCCTGGATTTGATTGAGCGCAACGTATTGAAACACCGTGCTCCAATGCTAGTGTAGGTAACTAGCCCCGCCTCTTACGATTCTCTCTAATGATCAGCAGATCATGGCTCTTTGCAGCCTCACTAGTCCTCGGCGTCGGACTCCTAGGCAGCTTCGGCCGCATCCTAGAGAAATACACACTCATGTCTATCCAGGCGCTCGACCACTTTGCACAATCCGACGGTCACGCAACTCAATACTCCCTCATAGCACAATCTCTCCTCACCACGGCACTAGAGTACCTCGAGCGGCGGGAGATGCAAGAGCGACAACGCCGAACAGAGAATTCAAGCCAGCTCTTTGGCCTTGTGCCGCCTGATGGAAGACCAATCACTACTAGTACCAGCTCAGCAAACTCGCCACGTCATATGGCTGGTGCCATTCGAGGCGGTCCGGCTACTGTTGCGGCTAGACCCCATGAGAGGCATTATAGCACACCAGGGATGAGTATGAATACCGCCATGGCAGCACAGTCGCCGCGACTAGGGGACATTGATTCTGCGTTTTTGGGATTATCTGACTCAATATTACATACGCCGGATGAGGGGTACTGGAATACGTTTGGCGAAGGAGATGGATCTGGATCTGCGTTGAACTTGTTTCCGCTTCTTGAAGCAGGCGGAGGAATAGACTTGGCGCACTACTTGTAGAAATATACCCCTTTGACCTTAATACACTCCCCAAACATGATTATGAAAAATTAATACCAAATGACTTTTCTATTCAATAAAATCGCTTCCATATGCCGTCTAGAAACTACATCGCAAACCCACCAGCAAAAACATCCTACATCCCCAAAGCCTCCCTCAAAATCTGCATAAACCGCCACACGTCCTCAAACCTCGAATAAAGTGGCACAGGCGCAACGCGAATAACATCCGGCTTGCGCTTATCACACATGACGCCATTCGCCTCCAGCGCCGCCGCAACATTCTCCAGCAGTCCCTCACGCAGCAACACACTCAGCTGCGTACCTCTAGCAAGCGGCTCACGCGGTGTAAGGACCTTGAACAACGGCTTTGCATTCCCGCTTGTATCATCTGCGAGGATTTGATCAAGCAAGAACTCGGCATACGCAGTTAGCACCAGTGCCTTTGAGCGCAGCTCGCGCATGGAGGTCTTGTTGAACACGCTCAGCGCGGCAGACAGACATGCTAGATCTGTGGCGGAGGGGTTCGACAGCTGATAACCCCCTGCTCCAGGTGTAGGCACGAATTTGTTATCCATGTTGAAGCGGACGCTCTTGTCGCCGCCGTACCAGCCCATAAGACGCGGGTGGTAGGTTGGTTTCTTGTCTCCGCCGTTGTCGGTGACCCAGTCGACTTTGCCGTGGCGTTCGTGGACGTAGGCGCCTGCAATGGAGCCAGGGCCCGCGTTGATGTACTTGTAAGTACACCAGCAGGCGAAATCGACGTCCCAGTCGTGCAGAGAGAGCTCGACATTGCCGGCAGCGTGGGCGAGGTCCCAGCCGACAACGATGCCGCGGGCTTTGGCATAGGCGGTGATTTTGGGCATGTCAAAGAGCTGACCGGAGTAGTACTGAATACCGGGAAGGAGAAGGAGGGCAGTTTCGTCGCCGTGTTGGTCAATGGTTGCAAGGATTTTTTCAGTTGAGATGCGGGAGTTGGAGTCGGGCTCAATCTTGACCATGCTCTTTTCCGGGTCGAGGCCGTTCCAGACAATCTGGCTCTCGATGGCGTAGTGGTCGCTGGGAAAGGGCTTCCATTCGAGGATAATCTTGTGGCGCTGGGCCGTAGGCTTGTAGAAGCTTGCCATCATGAGGTGGAGGTTGATGGTGAGCGTGTTCATTATGACAATCTCATGCGGCGAGCAGCCGACCAGGTCTGCCGACTTTTTGGCACAGTCCTCGGCCATGTCCTGCCACTGCGTCAGCGGCGAGTTTTCCATCTCTGTGAAATGGCCGTTGACGCCTATCGAGCCCCAAGTCTCTAGCTGGGCGTGCAGGTAGTCTCGGACAGCCTTGGGCTGAGCACCGAGGGAGTTGCCAACAAAGTAGATGCCGACATCGTCAGCATCAGAGCCCTCTTCTGAAGTCCCGTTGACACCATTGGTGCCATTGACGCCCTTGCCAGATCGTCTAGCCGGCGTTGAAGCTGCGATGTAAACGTTAGCACGAAGCCCTCCCAAATCTGCCGGTTTCAGTAAAGAAGACACATACAAGGCACAGTGCCATCCAGAGCACGTTTCTTCAGCGACGCCTTGGTTGGCAGAATAAACTCATTGCGCAAATGGCTCAGTGTATCCTGTTCATCAAGCTTCTGCGCAAAGGCAAGCGACTTGGCATCCGCGGGAAAGTTGGCCGCCTTGCCAGCGCGAAGGCTGTCTGAATACGCCGACAATTCCATGTTAAGTGCTGTCAAAATGCACACAAAAATATAAAACGATGAGAGTCTTGAGAAGGTCAACTGCTGTCGTATGAGAGCCTGTCCCAGCGCATATACAATCCCTTAAGAAGGCTCTGATGATGGACTGACTTTTGGACAAAAGAAGAGAAACAAACTATGGGCAAAGAAGACGGGATACTCGAAACCACTTTATGTTCCTGGCCGCATTTTGCCCCTCCTTCTTACTCCGTGGGGCAGTTGGCTCCGGTACGGTGCGGTTCCGGGTTTAGCGAAGCGGCTGCGGACGGTGGTGGTTGCGGATGTCGGGTTTGGTGGAGTTCGGTTTGCAGCGGATTAGAAAGTCTTGCGGCGGCGTTGGATATCCGAGTTTCCGTCTTCCGAAGTTCCGCGCCAGCTGCACACCGAAGCTGCGGGGTGTTTGGAGCGCATTATTTTTAATGCAGGGTGATGTAATTGGTTATGTGTTGTCAATTGATGTCTCTTTTAATAAAGAATATCGCAAATTTTAATTTCGATTTTATTCCGTCCTATAAATCTATAACTGTTAACTTATCTTATAAGTATGTCGTCGAGATGGATCTGGTCTGATACGAGGTGTATTGCGTAGTAATTGAATCGCAAGAAATGCTATCAAATGTTATACGATATGTTTATGGATGTAAAACAATACGTAATCGGATTATAAAAATGCAAATTTATTTCGCTCATATTTATTTAGATCGCGCTAATGCGGCATGCAAGTCATCCAACCGTTTCGGCCCTTCGGACACATCGCTCTAATACCACGGATCCGCATCCGCTCCGAATACTTCGGATGACGGAAGTATCAACAACACCCGCTCTCCGCCACAACAGGTTTCTTTACGTCTCCCCGCGTTACGAAGAAATCCAACAATTTAAATCATACGATATTCAATTTGCATTCTCATAAAAGACTAGCGTTTGTAATTGTTGAGCTTTTTTGTTTCCTACGACCTTTCGAGCTCTATATCTTGGTTCGACACACTCTTCTCTTACACCCGACTCACCCCAACAAACTACAACTCGAATCGATACAATGTCGCCGCATGCTATCAATGTGCATACAGAGACCCCAAGCGGCACTGTGGATCTTTCGGAATTCTCAGTAACAAAGAATGCGTTTCTTCCTGAAAAGAGCCCATTACCTGTCCTGTCCGACCCATACTACGAAGCCTGGGAATTGGTTGCACAACACTTGCCGGAGCTCATCGACCAAGGCCGCATCCACGGTGCCGTCAAAGGTCTCCCTCTCCTTTCCACTGACCGCTTAAAGTCTGAAGCAGAATGGCGGAGAGCGTATACCATGCTAGGCTTTATCAGTCAGGCCTATATCTGGGGTGGTGACAAGCCTGAAGAAGTGAGCTCAAACCTATACCAACACGAATAGATGTAGTTTACTGACAACATTCAACAGATTTTGCCGCCGCAAATTACTGTACCTTTCCTGCAGGTGTCTGAGCATGTCGAGCTACCGCCTGTTTTGACATATGCTGGCGCCAGCCTATGGAACTTTACCTGCCAAGGCGAGGACTTTTCGGACCTGGATAAGCTTAAACTGTGCTTTTCATTTACAGGAACTGAGTCCGAATCCTGGTTCTTCCTCATCAGCGTAGCCATGGAAGCACAAGCAGCCGGAATCTTGCAAACCATGATTCGGGCACTCGACGGAGTCAAGACTCGAGATTATGAAGGTGTCATCCACGGCCTCGAGAAGTTGAAGCAGTGCATTGACAATGTTGCTGCACTTCTGGAGCGAATGTATGAGAGGTGCGACCCAATGGTCTTTTACCACCGAATCCGGCCTTTCGTGGCTGGTAGCAAAAACATGGCCTCGGCAGGGCTGCCCAACGGCGTCTTTTATGACGAAGGAGACGGTAACGGTGAATGGCGGCAGTATCGGGGCGGAAGCAACGGCCAAAGTTCCATCATTCAATTCTTTGACGTCGTCCTTGGCGTTGACCATGATGGACACGGGGGAACCAACCACAGCAGCTACCATTCAGAGATCAGGGAGTATATGCCAGGTCCGCATCGTCGCTTTTTGGTGCATGCTGAGCGTCTCGGAAGCATCCGCAAGTTGGCAATGGTTCCGCCTGTGACAGAGGCTCAACGCCGTCTTCAGGGTGCTTATACTGCTGTTACCACGTCTCTCAGCCGCTTCCGACAAAAGCACATTGCTATTGTGACCAAGTACATCATCTTGCCGTCCAAGAAGCCCTGGCATGGCACCCGACTGAACTTGGCGAGCTCGTCTTCTCAGTCCAATGGCGAGGAAAACTTGACTGGTACTGGTGGAACTATGCTGATGCCGTTCCTGAAACAAGCCCGGGATGAGACTACCGAGGCGGCGAAACTCGGAAAAGACAAGCCATAGAGAGGAATGACGAGCTTCATTATGGCTGCATGTGTTGGTGTCATTGTTACGGCGTTTAGTGGGCTAGACTGGAGTTTGGGTTGATCTTGAATTGCTCAGTTTCGTTGCATCTTGCACGAGGCTTGCGTAGCGGCCCACCATACATAAGCATCTTGGCCTGGCTTTATTAGGTAGTAGATCAGCGACAAGTCAATAGAATACGTATCACAGCAATACTACGGCGTCTTCTGTGCAGTAAACTCGTGAATGGTAGTGCCAATGGTAGTGCTTTGGCGCATCTGTATTAGGCGATACGGCCGAAGATGGCGTATATTGCGTGGCAGCCAGTTCTTGGCTTGAAAGCATTTGAAAACACACACACATGTTTATATCCTTGTGGTCGAAACATGAGCAAGGCGTTGCCGTCGTTGTGTCAATGATGCATAATTATTACCCATGTGTGGTGGCTTGTCCGGTGGCGTTTGGGGACTGCAGGGATGTCTAGACACAACATCAGCCTCAAGTTTCTTGGTGGCGCAACCCCGACGACCTCGGCATCGAGCTTCCAGGAAACGCACATTATTGGCCCAAACGTCCAACAATCGAAATGCCTAGGCCTATGTGGAGACGACTCGTGCACTCCTGGAGTTGGGGTCGACTGAACAAGGTTGCTACTGCAGCTCCGGAGAGGATGGTGGCGCGCGTTGGTTGACGATGCATACCCTGAAGGATTTGACGGCGCATCTGGCCAGGATTAAATTAGTTGGAGATTGCCGAGGCATTGTCCAAGCAGAAACGAAGCGTTATTCGACGATAAGGAGTCCTTTTCGGGATGCATCGGGCTCGCTGTGGCTGCGGCCTCGGGATTATCAACCGGTGAATGCATTCAGACGAGCTTCAGTGTGCCCAGCGAGCAACAGGCTGGAGAGAGAGGGAGAGGGGAGGCATCTCCGATTCCGCAATCCCGGCTCTGGTAATTGGCAAGGAGATTTTGCGTGGGGAGGCGTCTTGCCCATGATGTCGCCCCAAAAGGCTCCAGCTGAGGTTTTATTGGAGAGCGCGCGGTTGTTCAACGGAGCTTGCGGAGTCTTGTTGCTGCGGGGTATCGAGTTAATCAACCTATGGAGGCGGGGCGGGAGCATATCTGACCGCTTTGTAGGCTATCTGGCTATTTGGAGGTGGCAATCTTGGCCACTGGCGTATGCGGCGAACTGGGTAACTAATGATAGGGGTGAAGTTGCCATCAGGGCCCGGAGGCTATACGTCTGTCGCGTCGTACGAGGTCATGCGCCCCCCGGCCACGAGCTTGCCTTTGAGTAATGCTCGAGCTGTACACGAGTATTGATGTCCATGGTGGCGCAAGGGAGAGACATACGAGTATGAAGGAGAATGTCGTGTACGATCGGGAACCAGCACTGCCATCAAACAGCTTCTCGTATGTTGAGCGTAACACTGGGTATGTCGATTCTAGATGGTGAATAATGGAACCATTCGCGGGCGCATCAATGGGTCTAATAAATGGACTCATGGAGAAAACATCGCGTCCACGCAGTCCAGGTTGATGCATGCATTGTTAAAGTCGTTGTGGGATGTCGCATTTCGTCCCACACCGGTTTGTGACAGTTGTGGCAGCTGCCAGAAGTTGGCGACAGCTGGCGACAGCTGCATGGCCGTTCCAAGCTGACGGGACACTACAAACACCAAGAAACGGACGAGATGAACTTTTTGCCCTCCTCTTCATCTACTTTACTTTTCCTGCACCACAGTCCATCATTCATCATGACATGTCTCTATCAATTCCGCTTCTGCGACTGCTGCTCAACTCAATGCTTCGCTTCCGCTTGTCCGACATTGCCTTTCCCTCGCCATAGGAATGTTGTAAATCTGTGTCACACTATTCTCGCCTTTGCTACCCGTCTCGCCTACATGCCCGCGCCATCGAAGCGAAGCGCCAAGATGGCGAATAAATGGTACATCTGGGGCTGTTGCGTCGTAGTCGGCCAAAAGTCCGCTCAAAGCCCGTTTCGCGCCACACCAACGCATTTCGCCTGAAGACTGCCGACAAGACGGTGTCGTCGTTGCAGCAGCGTCTCACACCTCGGCGGCGGCTTCGAGACCCTGCTCTCATCCAAATACACATTTCGTGTCTTGGTAGAAGTCGGCATTTTTCTCTCTAATTCAAAAACGCCATCGCGCTTCGATTCCGTCGTCTTCCGATACAGTCCAGTCCCGGTGCATCGTGCAGTTTCAAGCGCTCCAACTACCACATCCATACCTGCGACAGGGTTGGCCCCAAGCGACCCCGCAGAGATGGAGATGGGTGGTGTCTTGTCCCCATAATAAAGCCTCTTACCCCAGAAACGCCGCCGTATTAGGAACCCTTTTAGGTGGAGGAAAGGTGGAGGACAGGAGGCCGGTCAGTCGGGAGATTCTGCTGCAGAGGCGTTAATTGCCGACTGATTCATGGACCAAATGCCCGCCACTGCTCTTTGACAAGTATGTGCGGTGTTGTACGACGCTTTGAAACGAAGGCGGCAACCGAACACGAACGAGCCCCTGCAGGTACGACACCAGATAGAGTTCTCAAGTCTAAAAGATTCGAGCAAATAAGCTTATCTCACTCACACGGCACTGCGTCACAGTTAGCTGCACACTCAAAGCGTACCACTCATTTCATGACACACAAACTCTAGTTAGCCCCAGACGAAAAAGGGTTCCGCATTTCATTTGGATGAGCTAAATCGTTAGTCTTTGCGCCACACCACGAACATGATTGCTCTGCGGCTTTCCCATCCGGGTTGATTGGCCCCTCGACTAAGGTCTGGGCCAGCCAAGACGGCGGGTCGTTTCCCAGTCTGGGGAACATCCTGGCCGCCAGTGTGCCCATGCTCGTCAACTTTGCTAGCGAATGCCCAGAGCCTCCCCCTCGCCGGTACCCTCGTCGCACGCATAGTCGTGGATACCTCCACACATACGAAGTAGGATGGCCCGACTCTGTAAGGCGATGAAGCGCAATATTGTCTGGGAGTGGGACACCCGTACCACCACGTCACCAAAGTTATATCAAGACCACCACCCTCCTCGCCATTTTCCTCCTGTTTCTTCTAACCTGCATTCACAAGACTCTGGCGCTCCCGTTCTTTCATCTGCATCGCCGTTGGACCCTGCTGAGTAGATTACCAACGCCCGAATAGAATCATCTTGAGACTCAAACCTACCCATATTCGCCCACCATGTCTGCTCCCGTCACGTCGAGCACCCACGGTGAGCTGGAGAAGCAAGGGGCCGAGGTGAATCACATCGATGACGGTGGCAAGTTGGGTTCCGACTCTGGCTCCAGCGAGGACTTCGGATTCACCGAACGGGAACAAAGGAGCATTATTCATCGCGTTGACCGTCGCCTCGTCGTTACAGTTGGTGCCATGTACTGTGTGTCCTTGATGGACAGAACCAACATGAGTGCCGCCAAGATTGCAGGCATGGACAAGGAGCTCGTCCTCACCGGGTTCCGTTATGTAAGTTGGTCCTTTATCCGCTTCAGAAATCCATTGCAATGCTGACTGCTTGGCCACAGAATATTGCCAACCTCGTCTTCTTCATTACCTACATCTGCTTCCAGCCCCCGTCCACTGTTCTCGTTCGTAAAATCGGCCCGCGAATCCATCTTTCTGGAATCACTCTGCTGTGGGGCGCCGTTACCATTGGCATGGGCTTTGTCCAAGACCACCACCAACTTTCCGGCCTGCGAGCAATTCTCGGACTTTTTGAGGCTGGCTTCTTCCCCAGCTGCGTATATCTTCTCAGCACATGGTATACTCGCTGTAAGTGTGAAAAATATAAAACCTAGCCATAGGTTGACATAAAGAATGAGGTACTAACCTGTGATAGATGAGGTCGGTAAGCGGTATTCCGTATTTTACATCATCGGATGCGTTGCATCGGCATTTGCAGGTATTCTGGCTTATGGCGTAAGTCCACCAAGAAGCTACTGGAAACACAGTCTTCCCATGCTAATGTTTTTATAGCTCATGCAACTGGGCGGAAAGGCCAACCTTGGAGGTTGGAGATGGATCTTTATTGTGCAAGGCTTGATTACTTGTGCTCTTGCCATTGGCTCCTACTGGCTTCTGGTTGATTTTCCCGACTCAGACCGTGCCACTTGGGGCTTTCTTGGAAAGAGGGAACGCCAGTGGATCGTTTCGCGCATCAACAAGGACCGTGGCGACTCGGCGATTCCCAAATTTCACTTTGGCAAGTTCCTCAAGGGTGGCATGGACTGGAAGATCTGGGCTTATGCTATGATCTTTCTGGGTACCACTGCCATGGCTTATGCTCTAGCGTATACGCTTCCCATTATCTTGATTGCCAACATGGGATTCAGCGTCGGCGAGGCTCAATGTCTTGTTGCGCCGCCCTATGCTTTTGCTGGCATTGTCATGTTTTCCAGCGCCTGGATTGGTGATCGATTCCGATTCCGTGGTCCGCTCATCATCTTTAACATGCTGCTCTGCCTCATTGGCCTGCCAATTATGGGATGGCACTCGAGCGCTGCGGTGCGATACTTTGGTGTCTTCCTTGTTACTGCAGGCGCCAATTGTAACGTTCCAACGATGATGTCGTACCAGGCCAACAATGTTCGTGGTCAGTGGAAACGCGCATTCTGCAGCGCAACGCTCGTCGGCTTTGGAGGTATTGGTGGTATCGTCGGCAGTCTTGTCTTCCGAGAGCAGGACAAGGCGACTGGTTACAAGCCCGGAATGTGGGCTTGCATTGCGTGCGCGGCACTCAACATCCTGCTCGTGGTGGCGTGTGATACTTCGTTTTACTTTGCCAACAAGAGGGCCGACCAAGGTGGCAAGGTTCCCGAGAGCCACGAGGTGAGTTTCAAACGTTCACCGCTCCCCTAACAGCGACGACATGCTAACAAAGTATCTTAAGGACGACTTGGCTCCCGACTTCCGCTACACTTACTAAAGACATGGCGAGCCACGTAAACGAAATGACTGGGAAGGAACTTTGGCTTTTTTTTTCTTAGTTTTAATATGACGAGCAATGAATTGAAAAAATTGAATTTGAAGAGCGTGAAGCGTCTTTTTAATGCGAAACAACTAAAGGGGCGCGCGAGTTAGCGTAATACGCAACACGTTTATAAATCAAGGCTGAAAATGGGAACGGCTGACCTGCCGACACCGAGCGCCACATTCACAGCCTCGGCTCAGACTTTGCGGTCGGCGATAGGGCGTATGAAATGAGGCGTCGTGAATTCTTGTTTGTAATAAGCTTATTTGATTGTGTGTAGCATAACGCAGCCCGGAGAGAATAACGCCATAACGGAGATTACCGTCGGTAGGCCGATCTCGACACTACCCAGCTTCCTGACGAGCTAGGGTTGAGCTTGGCTCCCCTTACCTTGTATGTGGAAAATTAATATTGATATGGCTTGTACATTTGCCATAATTTGTCAAAGTGCGGACTTGATATCTGAGAAAGAGTTGAGTAGATATAATATAACACCTAGCACCTTTCCTAGTGGACGAATCGCCTCTTGATACGTTGTGGCATTGCTCTATCACTTCACATACAGTTACAATGGCAACATCACTGTAGGCATCTTCACCCGCTTTAAAGAGCTATTTTTCTCTCCGTAGCTACTCAGAAACAATAGCATTATGAAGCAGCACTCAACGTACAGCTCATGCCATCTAGGGGTCGGGTAAACCGGCAGACCCCAACAACGCGTCGGCTGATTCGCTGCATGAATCGCCTAGGCAGTCTGTTGCATGCGACTAAAGAACGGAAGATATATCGAATAAATGCCCCAGGCAGCCTGTACCGAGAGGTGCCTACACCAACAAGGTCTCAATAGTCTGGAAACTAAGCTGATGAGTGGATATGCCGAACAATACGGGGAAGTGAGCTGTACCTAGCGAAGCAGACGCCCTGATTGGAATTAAATTAGTTGCAAAGTTCCAATTATCGACTAGTAGTCCTGAATATAACGAGAAAGACCACTATTAAAACAAATTCGCTGTGTCAGTTTTTCGTCGAAACACATCACCACCTTCTTGAACCTTGCCTAGCTTCAAGCTATGTTTTGGAAATTTACCAGTAATACGACCTCTGGCGTATATCGGAAATTTCCTATGCGTAACGTTTATTTTTGCGAAAGGAGATGCTTTGATCTACGCACTGCGACATGGAGGCAACATCGCGACGTCCTGGACTAGACTCGGCTACTTCCATATCGGTTCTCTCAATCCCATTTCTTCCGGATCGACCCGCCAACACGATCGGAGCTGTTTCCCAGGGATCGTGAACCCATATGGCCTTGTGGGTGAGGCTTGTCGCAAACCGCTACTAAGCCGTTCTCGTCGTTCGCCGAAAGATTGCCGCGCATAGTCAGGCTAGCGCCAAGACACTCCCAAACCCCATTCGGGAAAATACGCCCGTTCTGTTAGCTTCACCACTTTATTTAACGCACAAAGAAGAAAGCTGGATGAGACCAACTAGCCAACCACTGCGGTCGCAATTGTGCTGCAGCTAGAAATGTGGCTTGCAGTACACAAAAAAAGAACAACTAAGCGCCACGCATTCATGGCCCAATCCTCCCCGCTGACAAGCCATCGTGCTCTATGTATCCTTCTTCTCAACCCGAGCAGTTTTCGCACGATTGTTGGCCACAGGTTATAAAAAAGCATATACCATCATCTTCACAATAACTGTTGTAACATAGCGACTGGTGCATACTAATAGCCAGCTTATTTGGAACGCGGCAGACGATGTTCTCCGCAATAACATCGGCAATCGCTGCCATCGGCGTGGTCTGCCTTTTCATTCTGTACAAGCTTGCCCTACCAAAACCAATCGAAGGAATCCCATACAATGAAAAGTCAGCAAAAAGGCTCCTAGGCGATATCCCCGACCTCGTCGCACACATGTCAAAAGGCGGCGACTTGATAGAGTGGCTCACGCAGCAACACCTCAAGTCCAACTCTGTGATCCAGCAGCTCTTCCTCCGCCCCTTTGCAAAGCCCATGATCCTGATTGCCGATTACCGCGAAAGCCGCGAGATCATGGCCTACCGCACCAAGGACTTTGACCGAAGCAAGGACGTGTGCACCATTTTGCGCCCAGTCGTGGGCACCAACCAATTCGCTCAGCCAACGGGCCCGGAATGGAAGCTTCATCGCAGGCTGGTGCAGGACACAATGTCGCCTGCGTTCCTTCAAGGCGTTGTTGCACCGAGCATATACGCCAGTTGCGAGACTTTTATTGACCTGTGGGAAGCTAAAGCCAGCATTGCCAAGGGCCGGCCGTTTTCTGCATCGGATGATCTCTTCTTTGCGACGTTTGACGCAGTTTGTGCGTTCACGTTTGGTTCTGCGTTTCCGTACAAGGCAATCCGGCCTCAGGTAGATGGCTGCAAGACACTATCAGCAAAGGAATTTGATTCAAAAGATCTGGACGAGCCCGTCAAGTTTCCGTGGTTTGACATTGACGAAAACATCAATTCAATGATTAGGCTCGTCGACGGCGTCGAAAAGGCTCAGTCATCGCCGTCGCCACCACTGACGTGGCTCATTACCAAGGCGACGCCTTCGTTCCGGAGAGCTCAGAAGCTCAAAGACAAGTGTATCCGACGCGAGGTTGAAAAGGCTATTGAAACCGAGAAACAGCACCATGACGATGGGGATGAGTCATGGGTGCGCAACGCAGTCGACCACATCATTGATAGGGAGAATAAGCTCGCAGCAAAGGAAGAGAGGAGACCCGACTACTTTTCACCAATGATTATGGATGAGGTATAAACAGCATTATGATCTAGCAAAAGCAATTCAACTAACTCGAATTAGATTTACGGCTTCATTCTTGCTGGGCACGACTCAACCAGCACGACAATGTGCTGGAGCACCAAGCTCCTGTCGGAGAACCAAGACTGGCAGCGCCGACTTCGAAGCGCTTTGCAGTCTGCTTTTACTGCTGCTAAATCCGAGAAGCGCAGACCAAGCGTTCGAGAAATCATGGAAACATCCGTTCCATATCTTGACGCAACCATTGAAGAAACGCTTCGCTACCGACCAACCGCGCCGATCGGGACACGGGATGCGGTTCGCGACACCACTATTCTAGGCTGCCCGGTGCCCAAGGGAACGACAATTATGTGGATATTCACGACCTCTAGCTACATCCATCCGGCTGTGTCAGTCGACGAAGATCGACGTACCCAGCGCTCACAAGGAGAGAAGAGCCAGGGGCGAGCGATTGAATGGGACAATGAAGATATTGGACTCTTCAAACCAGAGCGATGGCTGAAACGGGACGAAACAGGCAAAACTGTTTTCGATGGCAATGCTGGCCCAACTACTCCATTTGGCATGGGGCCGCGGAGCTGTTTTGGACGGAAGTTGGCATATGTCCAGATGAAAATTATCTTGACAATGATGATTTGGAGCTTTGAGCTACTCGAGTGCCCGAAGGAGCTCTCAGGTCACGGCGCCCGGCTTGCATTGACGTATAAGCCACATCAATGTTATGTTCGATTAAACAAAGTCGATCTTGAGGCTGACAGCGATGAGTAAATATATAATCATTGAACGTGGCTTCCTAGTAGAAGCATCTAATTTACATTATAAAAATACAACTCTATACAGTTTAGGGCTCCATAGGGGGCTGAGTAACCGCGTCTTGGTCCTTCTCAAGCGCCTTTATCTCCTCTATATTAAGGAATCTGGGCAAATTGTCCGCTTGCCACTGCTTAAAGCTAAACCCAAGACCTTGGTAGCTATAGTCCTTTTCATTTGCCTGGTCCTTGTGATACTTGATGCGAATAAAGTGCAGGGCTGACAAGCGGAAACGGGCACCCACGAGGCAGAACTTGGCGAGTGCCACAAAATCTCAGTCCTCTCAGCGGCTGGCAATGTACTGTGACAAAGAATCGCTGATGTCACACAGTCACGATGAATCATGGAAAATAGATAGGCACCAAGTTGCTTCATTTCTTAACTAATTTGTTGGGTTGCGATGCCGTTATTTATGCTTCTCCGGCTTTTCAGCTGTATGGCCTGATTTGATCAGTCAAACGTGCCTGTAACGTTATTGAAATACCAATTCGTCTAATGATGCTAATTGGGATACGTGGCGCCACTACTACTTATATAACAGCGATGCCGTCATGGTTGACATTAGCGCGTCTTACCTCTCACCAACGCGCAAGCATAACATCTCTGGAGTTACGCCTCGGTCCTGGCTGGGGCAAACCCGCCACGTGGTTGGGTGGTAAGCCCAGCGCTTGGGTTAGCTGACTGCATTGCTGTCAAAACGTGGTTAGTATTTATAGAATGTGACCCGAGTGACGCCGTCTTCAATGGATTCCGCAAGTCTGATCTGTGTTTCCTTTGAAGCGAATAGCAGTGTTAAAAGAACTGGTGATATGATGCTGAAGCTACTTGAGGCGATAAGGAACCACTTCAAGAAAATATATTGAATCAGCAAGGAGATGGACCGATGATGAAAGGGACAAATGTCCACATAGGGTGTAAAGGTTATCGGTAGGGGAGCGGTGTAGGCATCAATATATGATATTTACGATGTCGAAGATTGTTGGTTGCAAATCATAATGTAAATCTCAGTTTATTGATTCATCCCAGCATTGATTTAGGCACTTGTAGAGCACACGTAAAGGCAAAACTCATATTTGCCGGAACAGGGGTGATCGTATCGAGGGCCGAGGGCTCATCAGTCCGCATCAGCCCCCATCAGCCCCCATCAGCCTTTTTAAGGAAGGTATGCTTAATGTGTCCTTCAGTAGTAGTCTATATTGGCACCTGGAGGGCCCATTTCCCTGTGACGCCAATACCTGCATTCCTAAATGACGAAGTAGTTAACGGTAATTGCTACGGGTGCTATATCTTATGCGTGCTACAATTCCTATTTGTCCATAGCCACACTGGCCCCAGCCTCACTCATGGCGGTCTGGATGGTCGGAACGGTCCGACCAACCGATCCGACCAAAGTGGCTTGGTCGCAGACCAGACCAGACCAGACCAGACCAGACCAGACCATGACCAGACAAAACCATTCCGATCACTGTCCACAACCACCCCTCGCTACTCATAGGACAAAAGTTTCCCAGATGACAGTTCCAAAAAGTTTGTGGCAGATTGCAGAGAATAGTTGCGATGTGAAATGGTGAGCACTGTGCAGTCGCCAAATGTCTTATCCATTACCTCCTGTAGTTTTTCTTCGGACTCATAGTCGATATAGTTCGTTGCTTCATCCACAAAGACGACTTTGCTATTGGTCTGACGATGGTGAACGAGTGCCCTCGCAAGGGCTAGCAATTGTTGCTGACCAGCAGAGAGACCGATGTCTTTGATGGGCTTATCCAGCCCTCCAGCACGCGTGATCTTTTGGTAAAGGCCAACCTTTTCCAATACGTCAATCAGTAATGCATTATCACGGCGATCGTCTTTCGCCATCATCATCTCTTCAGGAGCAAGGTTATCACGGACGGAGCCGGGTAACTCTATAGACTCTTGCGAGATAGTTATAATACGAGAGCGTAGATGGCGACGAGATATTGTAGTAATATCTATCCCGTCGATAGTGATTGAGCCAGTAAACTTAAGGAAGTTAAGTAAGGTCAAAAGAAAAGTTGTCTTTCCACTCCCTGTGCGACCTACGATGCCAACTTTAGACCCGGGCGCAATCTCGACCGATAGATTATGCAATGCCCGGTAGTCCTTGCCATTGATGACATGGTCTGCGTTTACGTTTTCGATGACAATTTCTCCGCGATGCGGCCAGTTTTCGGGCAAGGCCGGAGAGTCCCCTGATTCGTTGGTTTCGATTTCTTGCGGCGTGTCCTTTTCGAATGCACGAGTACGAGATAATGCACCCAAAGATGTCTCTAAATCGACCCAGTCCTCCATGAATTCGACCATAGATGCTGAAAGCTGTATCACTTTCAAAAGTCCAAGACCGATAGCGGCCTGAGTCGCTGAGCCAATGTATAGGGCTAAAGCGGTGAGAACCACTCCAATGGCCGTGACTATAAGATCGAGAACCACACCAAGCCAACGCTGAATGCAAAATCTATAGTAGAACGGCTTTTGAGACTTATCCAACAGCTCAAGGCCTCTAGAGAGATAGTCTTGCTCCCATTGGAATGCGCGAATATGGTATATGCCCTCGCTTGTCTCCGTAAGAAAAGTGTATATCGGACTTTTAGCCTCAATATCTAATAAGCGCAGCTGTTTTGATGTGCGGAGGTAGAAAAGTTGTACCCCGAAGAGTATTGTAAGAAAGAAAGGGATCATAATAGCAGCATATTCTACCGCTGCACAGATAATGCCGAATGTAACGAGCAATCCAAAGAGTGCTATCAGACTTATTAGAATGCTTCGAGAGAAGGTTGAGTAGACTTAACGAACAATAGGTGAAGTGAAAAAAGGTAATAGGTAAGTCTTTAATAATAAGTGACATGTCTTGGCTAAACCGGTTCAATAAGGCTCCGGCATCGGTATAAGTAAGGAAAGAAAGAGTTGAACTGTAATTCAATTAGAGAATCTGCCAAATTGACGTGTAGGACACACATAATAGGAATTTCTGGTTTGCATACTTAGTAACTGCGTCAATCAGAACTCGATGAAGGCGCTCGGCGGATTGGGGCACCAAATGCAAGAGAAATATTCTTGGAGGCGTGTTAGCTACTCGGTGTATAAGCAGAAGAACATTGTGTTGCTACTCACCGAGACCAGGCCAAGTTTATGAACACGGTAACCACTCCAAATGCCGCGTAGCCGACAAAGAGCATCTTATTTTTCGGCGCATTTTCTGTCCACAGCCGCATGTAGATGTCTGAGGAATATAATTAGTGTCCCTGTAGTGCGATGCTCACGGTCGGGAATCGAAATACCTGGTCCCTTTTCAGTCACAACAAGCAGGACCAGAACCACAAGCCACACGGCGAAAATTGACTTGCTAACGCTTTTCAAGTAGTACTTGTAAAGCGCCAGATCTCCGGTTGGGGCTAAATGTGTTGGAATGGGCCTCTGCGGCTCCGGAGGCGTGTAGTGTCTAGTGGGACAGCTGGCCTGACTACCGTCGTCACTGATTTCTTCCCCGTCGTCTGAGAAGTCATCAAGGAAACCCTTCCCCTCATATTCTTTGATCGCATCTTCGGGAGATTGTATAGACACCGTGCCGTTTGCATGAATGACAACAACTCTGTCGGCACTCTTAAGCAGCTCCACTAGGTACCGTTAGGACCTCGGGTAATAAGCGGTTTGAAGGGAAGGGGGCCAATAGAGCAGCAAAGTCAAAAGAGACTGACACTTACCAGAGTGTGTTGTCATGATCACGGTTGTTCCGAGGGTTCGTAGTAGACCGCCCTCGCCGACAAGCTGCTTTAGGATTGCAGCCGCAGACTGGCGATCCAATGCGCTCAGAACTCCGTCCAAGAGAACAACTTTTGACCGCAAATATACAGCCCTTGCCAATTCCTTCACAAGTTAATAAAATATTTACCCCCGAAAATAGGAGTACGTACTAATCGTTGTCGCTGGCCACCACTTAGGTTCGCGCCACGGGTACCCACGAGAGTGAGATGGCCCAGGGGAAGTTCATTCAAGTCGTGTAACATACAAGCTGTTATCACTTTATTATACCATACTTCATCATATGGAAGGCAGCCGATAATATTCTCGCGAATTGTGGCATTGCATACCCATTCCTCTTGATCACAATAGGCAATCTGCTGTGGCATTACGCAGAGGGATCCACTCGTAATTTCAGCTTCACCCAATACCGATCTCAGCATTATTGACTTGCCAACACCTGTCGGGCCAATAATCATGTTGGTGGTTGAGGCTTCAAAAGCTAAGTCTGCCGTAAACAAAATACTTCCATCTGGAGATGCTACAGAAGCGTTTTCAAATTGTATAGGGAAACGTTCCAAGTCGCGAGTAGGGCTCTTCTCGATCAGCGGAGCGCGACTATCAACGCGTTCAGGAAGTAGCAGATAGGCCTGAATACGCTTGAAGCAGGCAAACATTCCTCCTATTTTAGACCAGGAAAGAATGATGGCCGCCATTGGTTGCGCGGCGAGATGAACGAAGGCCAGGGCAGTGAAAGCGCTGACGGCATCAAGGCCGGCGTCGAACCCGCTCCAAAAGAGGGCTGCAGCAACGACAGCGATTGGAGTGGTAGCATAGCTCATCGTCACGTTTTTGGGCGTCAGTAAATGGAACATGCATTCTTGTTGCTTTTCACGAAGAGTAATTGATTCACTTACATGTGACAATTCTCCATGTATTCAGCTTGCGTGCGTTTTTGGAATGTCCGATTTCAAGATGGCGCAGGGACTGAATGTAGTCTCCAATAGCTTTTTCCACTGCTATCATCTTAATGCCTCTTAGCTGCGACAATACTTTTGATGTCATTGAGACGCGGTCCTCTATAACCAAGTTCCAGGACTGAGTAAGAGGTACAAGTCTTCTGCCGATTTCAATAGAGGCAGCCGCAGTAGCTTTTAATCTCAATTAGTAATGGCTCCGCTCCTTCCGAATACACGGGAAGACTACTCACCAACTGCGGGAAGCATGGTAATGAACGCAGCGTAAAACACGACTGTCGAGAGCAAGTATACACTGACGCAAAGTTCCACGACACTAGCCCACGTCTCATGGACGGAAGGGATGACTTCGACTATGCCATCAACATCCGTGCTCATTAATGTTGAAGCAGCCGACCTCTTTGCTTCGCGAGGGCCCAGGTAAAAGATCTTGCGAATGATTTGAGATATAAGAATGCCCCTGGTCTGAGCGATGACCCGATTGTTCAGGTGCTTATACCACGCGCGGGTTGTCTATGTCATGTCAGCGGCATTTCTTGGTCAGTAGCAGGATACATCTCTCACCGTAAGTCCGAAATGCACCAGTGCCATTGCACCGATCAAGGCTTGTATAACTTCTGGGTCTCTATCTGGCTTGGGGATCTCATGTAAAGTTCGCTGTAAAAGGAGCGGTTCTGCAAACTTAAATCCCATGTGCAGCAAACGAGCAGGCAAGACCGCAAGAAATGGCCACAATTCGGCCCAAAACACGGCCTTGACGAGGGCGTACTGTGACGGAGCTTTTGCGCTTTCTGCTCCGAGTCAGCCGTTGAACGGGAAATTTATCTGATGCAAACCTCCGAGTTGGCGTACCTTTCTTCCAAATGGGCTCGAATATGGCGGCTAGCTTGGCCGACGCAAATTCCGCTTCTAGGTTTGGCAGGTCCGCCACAGATAGAATGTTTCGAAAACCCAGAATAAGGGTCGAATTGACCCAAACGAAGAACGTTCGACCCCAGAATCCTGTTGTCGACTCAGGGCCTGGCGTTTCTCCCTTGGAGCGATACCGCTTGGGAAACTCGCCCAGAGCGAGCAGAGCAAATTTTGTGACCGCAATAGCGACAGTTAGACAGCCTAAGGTATACAGGCCGATATCGCTACGTAAAAAGTAGGATCTTGCTCTGCCTGCATCTAGCAATAGAGTAGCGAGAAGGTACACTCCGGGAACAGGCGAAGACTCGACAGCGTGACGATGTTCGAGGTGCATGAAGATGGCCATGCCCAACGCAGCCAGGCAACTAGTGACCGAAGAGGACAGGGAAATTGACGTCGAATCGTCTGGCGAGTTATACAAAACCGCAGAGACGACATGAAGGGCAATTAGGATACTGTTGGCACCCTATACAGCAAAGTTCGTTGGCCCCGATTGGTCTACGCAGAGGTTTTCCATGGTGGGAAGCATCTTGAAACTCACCAGTTTGAGGAAGATCAAAGGCTCCTTCGCCGTAGTCACGGGCGAGCGCATGTACCGCCAGATGTAGTAGGGTATTATGCAGAGCAGCAGCGCGCTGGGACCAGTAGTGAAGGCTATATCTTCAAAATTCAGCGTGAGATCGCTGAACACAGGAGACTTCGGCCCAAAGCCATTGTCACCTGCTGCCCTCGTCAGGCGTTTCCACTGGCGCTCCATAATAACGTGAAATGAAAGACTAAAGGCACTTTTCTTGCATACGACTATGTACTCAACTCAAAGAGATCTTTCGTCTGCTCCGTCCCGCTTCGGTGGCGGATAGGTCAGCAGCGTGGACAGCGCTTTCGGACGACCACAGAGGGAGGAGGCAGGGGAGGACGAAGGAGGAGGAGATAGAATCAGGAGCTGGATAAATGGGACAGGGTGCAGATGTACAGAGGCTTGCTGAATTGCGAGGAACTTTATCTGAGCAGGATACAAGAGACAGCTAGCTGTCTGCCAGCGGTCCGGGACAGCACAGCGGCTTTATAGAGACTGGCACCACCAACAGAAGATCGCGGGGGGATCTCGACGTTGGCGCTTGGAGCAGAGAATGGCGCTAGTTCGAATTAGGCAGGTTGTTGGTTCGTCGGCCGCGCTGCCCCCTCGTCTCTCGCTTGCATCCCACAGCTCAGCACCGCAGTACCCAGAGCTACCTGGCGAGTACATTACAGGCTGCGACAAGAAGCGACTGTCCTGTAGGTGCCTCCAGGTAGCGAGATAACATGTACTACTAACTACTACGATACGAGTAGTAGTTAGGTAGCGGGCGAGCCACTGAAGGGCGACGGAGGACCATGCAATGTAACCCCCCCGGTGCCACACTTACGAGTAGCGCCCGCCCTCCATGAATCTTCCTTTCGAAACCAACCAACCTTCCGACAAGCATTAGCCGGAATCGATGCATCTGAAGATGTTAAATTCAGACGGTAGGAGTTGTGAAGGAAAAGTCCGTCCGATCGCTCTCCAGTCGATAGACTTGGCGATTGTGCCAACGAGCGAGATGTGGTGGATAGTCGCCATCATGGAGGCCCGCCCCGGTGTGGTGTCCAGTGGCTGCGTGTGGTGCCAAATTTCCACCATTGGCTAAATAAGGGCCTGGCTGAGGTCAGGTATGAAATTAGCGCTGCTGTTGCAGGCCATTGAGGTAGGCCAGGACACGCGTAGACCTCAGGGTGTATCTGAACGATAAAAAGAGTCTATACATAGTTGTGCTATGCATGTACGACGGACGCTCTTCTTCAGTGAAACCTATCCCTGTTCAACCTGCTAAACCTATTCACGAGTCCATCCTATTCTTCTCTGGCAATTCCAAGCACTGCGTCTGCATCTGCAGCTTCAATTTCTTCCAAGTAAGCCCCCCTACGAGCCCCCCCCACGACCGTTGCTATTTGACAGGGCAAAGTCATCCACGTTGGCTGAATTATGCTAGATTTAGTATTCTGACGAGAATTGTCGTACAATCAGAGCATGGCATGTTAAGCTGACCTGGTAGGCAGACTATCGGTGCCGCTAGGCTCAGCAAAAGCAGAGCTGCTCCAGATAGCCAAGTTGAACGTAGCATAGCCGCTGAAATAGGGTAGGCAGTAAAAACGGAGTCCAGACGGCCTTCTATAACAGAGATGGATTCTAATGTGTGTTTTTGCTCCCTGCGTTGCGTAGGCTTTTGGACACTGGGATACTCGCAAACGTTATTTTGGTGATGTTGCATGAGCATACATGGAGGTTGATAGTGCGGGGAATCCGGCATCTTTATAAGCTAAGACGATAGCATCAGCTATAGCTCCACTTACAAGCTTCGCCACTACGCCCTTGTCTATCGGTACTAATGTACTCGTGCTACGCCCCCCATTCGCGAAAGGGGGGCGAAAGGGCTTCTTAAAGCCCTCTATAAGAGTGCTAAACACCAAAACACCCAAATCACTAAAACAGCCACTGTTCAACCTATCACGTATACGCCGACGAACTATATTAGAGCTCGTTGACTTAGTAGGTGGCTGTTACAAACGGCCCAAGGAGCCGGCCTACGGGGCACATTACGAACTGAGCGTCAGCCACCTGGAGTCACGTCACCAAATGGGGATCACGACGGGGGCACTCACTGTCTTCTAAGCGTGTCTTTTTTATTATAAGAATACAACTCTATACAGTTTATGGCTCCATAGGGGGCTGAGTAGCCGCGTCTTGGTCCTTCTCAAACGCCTTTATCTCCTCTACATTAAGGAATCTGGGCAAATTGTCCGCTTGCCACTGCTTAAAGCTAAACCCAAGACCTTGATGGCTATAATCCTTTTCATTTGCCTGGTCCTTGTGATACTTGATGCGAATAAAATCTCCATCTACCGTCTCAGGATCCAGCTTAAGCGAGATCATAGAATTGAGCGTCGCCGACTTATTAAGAAGCGCAAAGGTCCATTTTTGCGCATTCTTAAATTGAATCAAGTCTTTGTCATTTCGTATCACCTCGTGGCCAACGCTCTCACTAGCAGTAAACAATTTAGGTAGAGCAAACCACTGCGCAGCGATTTTGTAGCGGTTGTTGGCGTATCCAAACTGGTCATCGTAGACGGCATCGGGCGTGTAGCGCTTCACGCGCTCGACCGAGGGGTGACACGAGTATAATGCGAGAATATCATCGAGTAGTGCTTGGCGCTGTGGGGGAAGTGGTATAGACTTGTCCTTGTTTGGGGTGAAGTCGGAGGTGTCAAATGTTTGGCGAGGCTCGAATTGCTCGCCCGGAGCTGTCGTAGAAGCTGACATCATGAAGTAATTTTGGGGCCGAAACAGGCTTGCTGTGAGAATTCCAGCTCTAAAAACATTCATTTGGGCGAAATGGTTTTAGAGTTAATTCACATTGTTGAAAAAAAAAACGTAATTCGACGACTATATATATGTTGCTGCTTTCCAAGGGATCTACTTTCTCGTTGCGTCATGACCGCTCGATGATGTGTACATAATGCGGGTGGGATCTTTACCCTTAACAGCTGCTGTATTATTTAATCTTCAGATAAAACCATTCGATCTCCAACACAGGCCAGAATTGATGGAGATCTGGAGACTTTCCAGAATCGCTCATATTCGCGGATAGGTTGAGTGGCGAACATTGCGGTCCAACAGCCGCTATGACGTTATGCCCACGGCAGACACTCTTATACTCCAATCTACGTCATCATATTGTTGACAGAATTGATAGAATTGACTGAGCTTCCACACCATAGCTTTTACCCGTTTTCAGTTCTTGAATATTAAAATTGCATTATCATTGCCAGCATGCGTCGCTCGAAGCGAGTAAAGCGCTCGTCGCCAGGCGTCGACACGAAAGAGCAATTGGACGAACTCTCCAAGGCCAATGACAGTTTAGAAGAAGCGCACCTAGTTCACAAAAATGCAAATTCAGATGAACATGCCGAAACAGATGCGCCAAAAACCGAGCCAGATACAGTGAATTCTGATGAAAGGATCGAAGGCGGCACTTCAGAAGATGAAATACCTACTCCGGCTGGTCATCGCGGTACACAAGACCTAAACTCGGTTCCTGGAGGATACAACTCTCTCAAGACATTTAACGGACAGTATTACACTGGCATGGCTGTTGGGCAGTCTCACATGTGGCATTATGAACCAGGCGTCTGGACAGAGACGAAGCGGGAGCCAGATCTGTGGGACATCAACTACAAAACAAACAAATCGCGGGCGCGAAAAGCGCCAGAAGGTAGTGGTGCTCCTGTTGGAACTGAATACCATTGGATGATTATTGGACATCAGGTAAGCATGCATCGGCGTCGCCCTTGGAGGCATTAAGACTAACACGCACAATCAGCACGTCAAAAAGATCGACGCCAATACGTATGAAACCAAGCTTTCCGGATCAAAATACAAACTCTGTCACAAAGGCGCCAATGCTTCGTCATGGTCTATCCCAACTGTAAAAGGGCAGCGTAATCGAGAGCTTGAGCTGCTTGAAGATGCGAAGAGGCGGGTAATGAACCTACCTCCAGTTCTGAGCAGTGAAAAGGTCAAAATCGACAAGGAAGAAACAGGACAGCGTAAACTCGATGATTTATTCGTCAAGGGTGCTAAGCTAAAATAATATATATAGACGCACCTAAGGCTCTGTCAATTTGAAAAGGTACCATTTTGTTCCTTGTTATAGCTTGTATGTCTTTTTCACTTAAAGGATTTGACTCGGAACGGTGCCCATTTAATTTTCCAAGCTCACTTCTTGACACAGGTGGTTCCTCGGAGATATTCATTCAGCTTGCAGCACTTGGAGTAGCCATTGCCAGCATTCCAAGCACAGTACTCTTCCTTTCCAAAATCACACACCCGATTCTGTCGATTCTCGTAGCAGGGCATAAGTTTGGCTCCACGAGGGTAACACTTGCCGCTGATTGCCTTTTGATCTTTGGCACAGCAGACTGTTCGGCTGGACGCACCACCTGAGCGGTCGACATAGATGCTGACGTCGACAGCGCAGTAGGGCGTAGCGCCGCTGCAGATGGTCTTGCCATCAGGACAGACGTTGCTGCCGCCGTCGAAGCACTTTCCATTAATGGCCTTCTGGCCGGAGGCGCAGCAAATGGTGGCCTGGTTGTTATCAACGGTGCACTGGGGCGTGGTACCTTGGCAAGTCACGCCGTTTTCGCAGAGGCAGAAGCCTACATTGGCGGCGCGCTCCAAGAGAGGAGACTTGTCAAGCTGCTCTGCAGACACTGCGACTGATTAGAGGACGCTCAAAGCCGCGGAGGAGAAGATTGAAAGAAGCATGGTTAATAAGGTGCAGAGCTGAAGCTTTGAAAGTGATGAATGTTTTGAGGGCTTGGCGGTGATTGTTTCTGGGACGAGAATATTGAAGAATTGACAAGAAGGATCGAGGCGCCCTTTTATAATTTTACCGCTCTCTTGGATTTGTTTTGTCTGGACGCTGAATTCATGCCGTCTGGGAGGCCAAGTATTGCTTTCGACCCGATTCCACCGCTCTTGATCAAATCTGCATCCGAGTCAAATGCGGAAAACAGTACAGCTCTTGTTGCAGTGCGTCAAAACCTACATTCATTGTTCCATGAAATTGAGTGAACATTCTTGAGGAGTTTATCATCCCACTTCTCCATCATGCTTGCGAGACATACTGCACAATAGTTTCATAGCCATGCAGTGGCTTATCCGAGTGTTGACACATTACTACGGGATTCAGCGGCTACAGTACCATCAACAAAGCCTAAGGAAGTGATAATACCATTCATAAATCTAGCCAAGGTCTGTCTCTCGTACAGCTCAACCACAGCTAGCAAAGTGGCCTCCGATCGGTTGTCTTAAGACACAGTAAGGCGCCTATTAGCGATCACCGGAGACATGGGACAGACGCGGCTGACTGAATACAGCAATAACGCAAACCGACGGTAAGCACATTAATTTTCTGATCTACGTGAGTGCCGTGCTACTTACAACCATGTTTCTTGTTTGCACAAATTTTCGGAGTACAGATCTTCAAAAGGATAAACTTCCACGGAAACGCGGGAAGCTTTCTGAGACCTCTTATGAGACGCCGTCCTTTACGTTGTGTAACGTGCTACCTGGTGAATATCTGGCTGAAAAAGCATGATGATAATACATGGAAGAATTTACTTGCTACATTTAAACCATACTACAATGAGCAGTTGCGATAAGAAAAGATGTCGAACCACAGAATAAGTCTGCCAGATTTCTAGCCACTAGTAAGGTTCATTCTGGCAAAGACGGAGCCACGCAAAAGCCAATTCATTTATTCAGCGAAGCCAGAAACGAAGTGGGAAAAGAAGGAAAGATGACGCAGACAGCTCATAAGACAGCGATTGGAGCCCACGCCGTCAATACTGCCGGCCACACGCAACTACAGAGGGTTGGAGACTTACAAGAAGATACATGTCGCAAACCTCGGATGCGGCTGTCCCTCTTGGCGGCGTTGTGGCAGTCGTCCATGAAAACGGGACTGGTGCAACCCTCGGGCTCCTGCTTCGGCATATCGATTGCCGACATACTTTTGTATGACATGGTGACGCAGGAAGTGGAAGAAGCCGTAAAATGATGCACAGTGTAAGGGCAGGCTGGGGAACATGCAAAATCAAAGGCGGGTATACAGGTGAATGAGTGTTTAGATACAAGGCTTGGGACATAGATGGCGATAATTCCAAGGCATGGAAAACATTCGGATGCAAATATTCTCAGAGCAACATATTATAGCTGATAACTCTTGTAGCAACAGTATTTCGCCATCGTAGATGCGGGATTGCCTCCTCTCCATTGGTATTTGGGGTCCTAATACACTGGACCTTGCGTGAAATCTGTCCTACCTCATCCCTACATGCCGTAATGAGCTGCCGTCGTATCCTGTAGCGGACAAGACGTAATTGGACATGCTGGAATCTCTGTTAACTCTATAATTGTAATAACCATGCCGACAACACACAGGGCCTGCGAAGGTGATGAATTTACGATGTGCGTACATAACTTCACAAATTTGTATATGTAGTACCTCCTTTGTTTAATTAATTAGATCTTTTCGTAGCGTCGCGCTGAGCCCTTTTCCACATTCCCAAGGAAAACATACACACAGCCGCGGCAACATACATGAAGCCGGTAAATAGCTGTGCCCCAAGGTACGAGCCCGTCTGCTTGACAATAACCAAAGCAATAGCCTCGCTAAACGTACACGGCAGAGCCAGGCTAAACCACAGCGGCATCAATCCAGACGCAACCTCAGTAATCCCCACCACTTCAATCATCAGGGGCCCAATCGTAGCCCAGAAAGTACCAGCAACCAGGCCCTCAAACACTGCAAATGCAACCAAGACGCCAAAAGCATGCGTATTTACCCACATTGCCAAAGGCAAAATGCCCGCAATAAGAGTCATGAATGCCGCCATGTTAATCCGCCCTGCTCTGTCGCTTAAATAGCCGACAGCCGGCCGACCAATTGTTTGTCCCAAGTTAAACATGGCGGCGGTTATAGAGGCCTGCGACGAATCCAATCCCAGCTCATTAGCAAAGTTGGCGAGCGTGAAAATCAAGATGAAATATCCCAGCATAGTAAAGGCACTAAAGCCAACGAGCAGCCAGTATCCCAGCATCTTGAAATGTTCCGGGTTGAATGCGACGTGTTTCGAGCGGAGTGCCGGGCCTCGGTCGCGAATAACGAGGATACAAGTCGTATTTACCGCAAAGGCGAGAATACCGAGGATCCTCAAAGCCCAGTGCAGGCTTATATTCCGAATCATGGCACCTGCTGCCAGCGAATACACCGTTCCTCCAAAGGCAGCTCCAGCAAGAGACACGCCACTCGCTAGCGACCGCTTCTTCGAGAACCACTGTGGAATAACTGCCGCAGTGGGGATGAAGAGAAGTCCTAGACCAAATCCGAATAGCATACCCTGTGTCAGAAACAGGTGCCAGAGCTCTGAGGCAAAACTCGCACATATCATGCCCGTCGTCTCGACAATCATGCCAGCAAACATGGTCGGCCTGATGCCAAACTTGCCAACGCAGACAGTGGCAACAGGAGATATTAAGAACAGACATGTCAGACTCAGGCCACCGATAAAGGCATACCGTAAGGGCGTTCCGCCTTCAAATGTTTCGTCTTCGAGATAGTGAGCCAGAAACACAGAATAGGCTGAGCTGTATCCCCAGGAATGCATGTTTATTGTTGCAGCTGCAGCCGTACACACCCAGCCATACCCTCCATCTGGAGGCGGTGGTGGCTCTGCCGGCTCAGTCTCATTATTTTTCTTATCCTTTTCTGCCATGATGTTCGGCCCAATATTCTGTATGGTCGCCGACTCTATCGCACGGGACGTCGCATAAATTTTCGCGTGACAATCGAACGATCGGGATCGATGAAGGTTCAGTCACAGCAACTTTCGCAGATTCGCGAGATGTCGCTTCGGGAATCTGAGCTATCGCGACATGATGTTCCTCCGAACACACCTGTGAAGAAAATTATCAACTGGAAGAATTACAATTTTGATCATGTCAAAGGCATTTTCACCTCCATATCCCCGGAGACTAATAGGCTAATAAGGCGGGTCCGGAGCAACATTGGTGGGGGCTAGGTAGGAAGCGATGGCCCGAAGAGGATGCCGGGAACAAAATGCCCGGACTAGAATCCACAGTCGGACAATCTCCCTTTGCCTATGTCGTACTCGTAATGGAGCGTAGTTTTGGAATCAACGTTTGCCTTGTTGGCTGGTCATGTAGTGGAACTCATAGTTGTCATCACTTTGTCAAATACACGGCGTTACGCGAATCGCAGAATTTGTACTAAAGTCTACTATATTTGGTATACCTATTTACAGCAGTCTTCAGTCGAGCTGGTTCCATTAATGACATTCGGTGCATCAGAGGTATTTAATCGGCAGAAGCAAGACGCCTTAATAGGAACATCCGCAACAGCAAGAGCCAACTTGGCAGGCTGCTCAATGACAGCAGCTTCCTCAAGTCTCCCTAGACGAACCAAGCACTCATGATAGCCTTGCAATGACCAAACATTGTTAGGATGTCTACGAGGTCTGATAAGCGATCCGTCCAAACCCAGGTCCGCGCGATACACCTTGGCAGCTTCCTCAACGTGTCCTTGTTCCATCATCAACGCGGCATACGCATGACGGGTCGGCTGCATCCACGACCAAGGCTCACTATAAGGTAACTTGTCTTCAAGCTCGATGGCGCGTCGAAGCGACGCAAACGCAGCGTCATAATTTTCGGAGCGGTACTGAATCTCACCCTCCAACATGGCATCTGCGACTCGCAGAATATTAATCATTTTACCATTGTAAGCCCGTCGACTTTCCGGGACTCGTGCCCAAGCTTGCCTGAACAGCTCTTGCTGCTCTTTCGCCGAGGCAACATCCTGCGTCGCGGCGAATGCAATGCCCTTGGAATAGTGTGCAGTAGCTGTTGTGCCAGCGTACAATTCCGGATCGTGGGGGAGAGGCTTGCTCTTGAGCTCTTCCCACATCCCGAACCGAATCATGACGTGCAAACGGATGGGCATAAATTGCTCTAACCAGTCAATCATCGGTGGTGATTGGACGCGGAGAATGGCTTCCGGAACTGTTGCCTCCATTCTCGTCACGGAGTCCAGGGCCATTTTACGCTTGCCCGCAAACATGCAAGCGTAGATGAGGGAGTGGTAATCGTGAAGGCGGTAAAAGGTATAAAAGTTGACAGCGCCAGCCCTTCGAAAGTACTTGTCATCTGCAACGGTGGATTTGTAATTCGAGTCGATAGACCTTCGCCAGTCTCCGACTAGAATGTCCAAGTGTGTAGGCATGTGTCGGACGTGGCCCGCGTCGGGAATGAGGTCGCGCAGATGGTCTGCCGGGTTGATGCCCAGCTCAGGCGTCGGCGACATCTCAATAAAATGAATATATAGATGAAGGAGGCCGGGGTGCTTATTGGCCCCGTCTTCGTCTCTCGCAAATATCCCGTCAAGCACTTCCTTGACCTCCATTGTAGGAGCCTTCGGGGTAGGCTTGCCCGTAAACAGATCCCACAGGTTCCAAGGCGTCATATTCATCAGCGCATCTGCGTATGTAGCAGCTACATCCAAAGTATGCCCGTATTTGACGTATACCTCCTTCATGGCGACGGCATAGTTTTTGTTAACTGCTTTAAAGTCCACCGCAGGAGTGTCGGAGGGAAACCGAAACTGCATCGCCTTGACCAGGCCCTGCTCCAGATCTGTTGCATTGTCTGTGTACTCCAACGCCTTTCGCGAGGCATCGTACCCTCGTTTGACGCATGTATTTAGGTCCTTTTTGTCGAACCTTTCCCACGCTTTGTTGTAGTTTGGCCCGACGGCATATGCAAGGCCCCAATACGCCATTGCGCAGGTAGTGTCATGGGCAATGGCCTGCTCAAAGCAGTAAGCTCCTTCAACATGGTTGAATGAGTAAACCCAGGTCAAGCCGCGGTTAAACCATATCTGGGTATCTTTGCTCGCGGTGCTAATGGGCATGCCAAAGGAGCCCATGTCATAGTAGTCCGCGCTGGCGGGCACCGCCTCAACGCCGCCTGATGCCATGGCTAGACTTGAGTATCTCTCGATTTACTTATGTTTAAAGTGTAATATCAGCAGTCTCTCGCCATGAACGTTGAAACAGTAACTGAAAGTGTGGTGAATGTTTTGTGCAGGTCAGCTGAGTGTGGTGTATGTGGCGAGGCACCTTCCGACAGGCGGAGAGGCCGGCGCCGGCGTTTGGTGGGGATTGTGCGACAGCGGACCGGGGAGAGGCCGAAGGTCGGGGGACTTGTGTCCGCGATATTCCCGACAAGAAGGTCATATCACAGAGATTTGAGTTTCAAAGTGAATGTATAATTTGGCTATTAAATTGAATAGCTAGATGATTATTCAGTATGTATATTATGATCCAGTCTAAGTTGTGACAACACAATGCCTAACGGTTTATATAACAACTCTGAGTTTGAATTTCGTCTTTGCAAGTCGCGCAAAAAGAATGCAGCTTGTTCCCGCTAGCAGAAATGCTCCAGCATAAGCTTTTACCCCAATAACGCCATTTGGATGTTCCAAGATGGCACCTGCAATTGGCGTCGCTGCAAGGCTACCGATAGACTGCGCCAAGCATGCAACACCGTTGCGGTAGCCAATCTCCTCAATGGGGGAGATTTGAGCAATAAGAGCAACTAGAAGAGCAATATAGGCGCCAGAAAATAGTCCAAATAGTGCTGCAAATGCCACTGTTGTTGCATCTCCGCCGCCAGGAATCCACATGGCCAGGATTAGAATGCCAGCAATGTAGCAGGATGTGATGAAGATGTTGAACCTCCCGTATCGATCTGCGAGAATTCCAGAACTTAAACGACCAATCAAACTGAGAAAGAGCTCAAAATTAGCAATTTTGTACCATTTTGGGTTTAAAGAAAGAGAAGGGGGCGGGTGGTTGGATTTACCTTGCACCATTGTAAATGGCTACGAGGTTCTGGGCCAGTGACTTGGCCATGCCCCCCTGCGCTGAAACAGTAGGCAAGTAGTTGATGGGCGTGTACAAGCCAAACGGAACTAAACAAAACCCGCATAACAATAATACAAAGGGCAGCTCACGAAACGGCGCTTTCACCTGGGCTGCGGAGAACTTTTTCTGCATCGGGATATTTGTTCGGCGGCGGACTGTGAAGATGGAAACAACGAGAAGAGCAGCAATGAGAAACGCGCCAGTTCTCATTGCCCATCCATAGCTCACATTATCAATCAGTCGCGTGAGCAAAATTGGGAGCACGACGCCGCCCAAGCTAGATCCCGTAGCCCAGGAGACCAAAGGCCAGTCCGCGCTGGCGATCAAACCAGCCGCTAACGCAGCCAATAGACGCCAGAAATACTGCAGCAACGCCTATAGCGCTGCACACACCCTGCGAAAGAATAAACTGGTAATACTCTGTTGAGATGGATGCCATCATTAGTCCAAAGACGTGCATCAGGGAGCCGACAATGAGCATCATTCGTGGGCCGTATCGGTCAAATATGGTGCCGATAAAGGGACCCAGTACGGACATGAAGAAGATCTGCAGCGCTGGAATCCAAGCGATTTGGCTGGCCGAGTAGTCTTTCAGGGGGCCATCTTCATAATATTGCTGAAAGATGCCAACACCTATGAGATGCATTAGTTTAACCGGTCGCCCAAGCAAAACATAGAGAAGTAAATGAGACAAAACTTACTGTTGATCCAGCCATAGCTACAAAAGGAAGCACACCATGCTCCTAAAACGACAAGCCAGGCAGTCCAACCGCCATCTACTGGAGCCGACTTATCATCTGTTGAGTCGCTCTGCGTGTTGTCATTATCATGGTCCCCCTCCTTCTGCTCTGCCACCGCCACGGCGGTCGGCTCCGAAACAACAGTTGAGAGCCTTGGCAGTGTCTCCGGGGAGTCACCAACCGCCTTTTCAGTGTCCACGCGGTCGCCTGCCGTATCACTCATGATGCCACCGCACGAAAAGACATCAACCGTTCAACAACGAGTATTGACGGAGCAGAGATTGAATATTACAATGCCCACTCGGCGGAAAACTTCTTCTGGCGCGGAAGCCGTAATTAGGCTGTGAAGATCCACTCTGTCCAACGCCTGCCGAACTCGCTGCTTGTAAGGCGCCCTCTATGAAACGAGCCTGGAAAGTAGTAAACCCGGCGGGCATTACTCGCGGCGTATGTGCGACCCACAGGGCCACAGGGCCGATCCGTCGGTCATAAGCCAAGTGCGAATTCCGGAAACAAGAGAACGTTGGTATTGCTCGTTTAAATAAGGCAGGTATGGTTAAATGTCATGTCGAGTGATGCACTGATATGCTCCGGGTTCTTGAATATAGTGCTACAACTATTCGGCTAGTGGTATCGAAGGACGTGATTCCGGCGTAATTCGTTTCCGCAGAGCATTTCCGGCATCCTTGTAAGCCACAGTGACGATGCAAAGTGTTACTTTAATTTTTAAGTTGCTATTTGTTGAATGACAACCACAGAAATCCTTTCTGGCGAATGCCGCTACACGCCAGGTGCCATACGCTTACTTATGGTACTTTTGACTAACAAGACCCCGTCCATTCTGCGAGTACAGCGCCAGGAACTCGTTTCCGTTCAGCGTAAGCATGGCAGGCCAGTGGGAGCCCGCTCCGCCTGTGACGGTCGGAGCACTCCAGCTGCGTCCACGGTCACCGCTGGTAACAACCTTCATTTCACCACCGTCGATTCGAGGCGTGTTTGTATTCTCATTCGTCATAAACGACGTCACGAGGGTGCCTCCAACGTTGACAACGTATGGTGCACCAGCCTCGCGGGCAGAAGTGTAAACGCGGGCGCGAGAGTTCCAAGTGCGGCCGTCGTTCTGCGAAAAGACGGCATTGATGGAGAAGCGGCCAATCTCTGTGTTTTCAAAGACGCAACTAAAGAAAGGGAATATAAGATACGTGGTCGAAATGCATTTACCAGATAAAGTAGACTTACATGAGATTTCCATTTCCGTCAATATCAGCGACTGCAGTCATGCCGTCACGGGAGCGGAGACCCTGTCCAGAGACGCCATACGGGCCTTCCCAAGCCTGACCGCCGTTGCGAGAAATCTTGACCACATTATCTTGGTCGCCAGAATTATTTTCCGAGGAGTAGTAAAGCTGAACAGAGCCGTCTCGTGCAATTCGCATAAACGGTTCCCAAAGGCCGTTGCGCCCATCGCCGCTAGCGTGTCGCTCATCAGCCTGCGCAATAAACCTCCAACTGACGCCGTTGTCTTCAGAGAAGGTGACGGTAATGCGGAAATACCAGTCGGACCTAGGACCGGCGGTATCGTGGTTCCTAAAGGCCATTAGAATGCGGCCACTGGGTAGCTGGATGGGAAAGGCATTGTCCAAGTCGTGGTTCGCCGCCGGCTGCCTTGCTACTTCACCGACACGGCGCCAAGAAGCACCTTCGTCGGTAGATCTCGCAACACGCAACACCTTGTCGGTGCCCTCCTGAGCCGCATAGCCACCGAGGATGCTGCCGTCGTGAAGCCGCGTTGCTCTCATGTACACGCCGGCGCCGTCGACTGATACTTGGCCACCAACTGGGCCGACAGCTCGGGGAACAAGAGAAACAGGATTGGCGGCAACCATGCCCTGCAAGGCAGAAGCCACCAGTAAAGCCGACGAGAAAAGTTTGGAAAACATTTTCCACTCTTCAGGTGTTTTGTAACTCGGTCACAATGTGCCTGTTTCCAAACAACGGGACGAGGACTGGGAGATGCAGCTTGGTCCTCACAAGCATTTATAACATCTCTTCAAACTAAATGCCGGCCACACTCTGCCGGCCAGACTCGGTGCTACTACGCTATACCCGACATCCGATGCATGCATATTCCGTCCACAATAAGGAACAAGCATCGCGGAGACTATTTGCTAATACCGCTTATGCCAAGGCTGACAATGATGCAACTCCATGATCTGATCCGCTTATACACCCCACGTTTCGCCTAGCCCTGTGTCTGATGCCCAATGCTTCGTTCATTCTTAGTAGAGTTTGGGCGGCAGGCAAGGGCTGGCTCGACTTCCGCATCGACACCGACTTCCGCCCTAACCAGTCTTAAGCGTGATAAAGGAAATTTATGATAAACTTTGTTTCCAGAGGCTTGATGTAGTTTGGCAAGCTGCACCCTTCCCCGTTGCGTGAAAGAAGGCCTCAGGGTAGACGAATGTTACTGTTACTATGCAGGCATACATAGTAACATAGATAATCTGCGGCTAATTGGTGAGCAAACTGTAAGCTAAAGTGAGGAAAGGATGTAGGTCGTAGAGTCATATCGTGTCTGTTGCCTTCCTAAACTATTGCGCCAATTTCTGTGCCATTTTCTGTGGTCGAGCATGTTTGCCAAGAACTCGGTCCCCCTCTAGTCGGTGGCCCCCTCTTTATTTATGTTATTGATAATGAAATATCTCTTTCAAAATATCGCCCTCTACTCGTACTTTTATCACTCTGCTTAATTAAATCTGCCTGAATTAATATATTTGCACGCCCTTTTTAAACCAACTGAAATAATTCCAAAATGGACGACAGTGATGATGAAATCGAGGAACCGCCTTTCTCACCGCGTCAGCTCGGTGACATTGTGCTCTCGTATTACAGGTTCCTAACAACCTTGACCTTCAATCCCAAGCACCTTTACGTACCTCCAGAGTCAGGATGGCCAGAGCTAACAGACGACTACTGCGCACATTTCAAGTCTCCATATGCGCTCGAGACTCTCCGGCACCTGCCCTTCTGGGCATCAGACGAAAACTATCTCGAGCATCTTCAAGTCCACGAGTACAAGGGCCTCTTTGTCAACTACCTGGCCTTGCAAACCGAGGGCTTTGCCGAATTTGACACTGAGATATTCCCAGCATACGAAGGGTTCAGAACGGACGGCCAAGATATGCAAGACAGACCTGATCGAACAGATTGCATTCTACTGGTAAATCGCAATAGTCCTCATGGGGTCGGCATAGTCCTGGATACAAAACGAGGCATCATCTACGAGGATGCCATCGATGTGACATCTCACGATATTGAAGAGTATTTCCAACAACTACGTCACAAGTTTAATTCGCTACAGCTCATACCGAGCTGTGTGCTTGGAGATGAAACATTCGACGGCCATTTCGTAGATGAGACGACCAAGCATATTACAGAGCAAGATCTTCTTAGCCAACAAGGAGAAATGTGGGGGACAATACTCGACAGGCAGTTTATACGGCAAGTTTATCGACAATATGGCTGGCCACACCAGTTCCGAAAGGAAGAGGCCTCTGCAACCCTAGAAAAGGTTATCCAGAGGGTTGAGACTCAGCGCAAAGGAACCGGTTGGCCGTCTTTGCTTGTGTAAAGATTAGTCAGTCAGTCTAGTAGCAAATAACACTCACGCACCCAAAAAAAAAAATCTCGTGTATTCCTAACATGTTAAAGGGGAGCGCAACAATTCTTATCAGCGGATAACTATAGGAGCATCGCAAGGTTTCTACATACACTGTTAGCCAGCCCCGTGCGCCGTCCTTTACACTCCGTTCACGCCTGCCTTGTATGGCGCCGAATAATCCCACGCTGGAGTACGTCCAGAATTTCTATACCACGGGTCAGTGGATGAAAGGCTAAAGCCTGGCTCATTTGGTGTCTTTGCCTGCGGCCAACACCAATTATCGTAGAGTCCATCGTCGACCAAGGTCGGTTGGTTCCATTGTGCAATGCTAAACACAGCCCGCCAGTCGGATGTAATGTCAGCTGTGTATGAGATGTGCGATGGTGGAATCCACAACCCTCCGAACGCCCCTTGCATTTTGCACTCTATCGATGAGAGTTTTCTCGTCCAACATCTCCATTGGCGCTTTCATGCAGACACCCCTCTACATGATTTGGGCAACCCCGTTGTCGCGCGCGCGCAGGTGTCTTACCAACTGTAGTGGTAACACGCCTGCCCGTAGCCAGCACGGCAAGTGGCCTTGACGTCGACATTGGTGGCTGTTGGAGCATAGTCAAACGACGTCACGATGTTTTTGTCAGTATGTGTTTCCTGGTTGGAATTGCATGAGTGTACTTCCACTGTGATCTTGTTTGCTTCTTTCCGAACTATCTGCTTAGCGGTTGGTTCTGAACAAGTCTTTGACCTTGTTCTGGTAGGGGTAGGAGTGGCCGTGTTAGTACTTCTCGTACTGGTAGGACTTCGCGGGTTCCCCGAATCACCCTTCTTGCCGGAGCCTCTTTCAAGGTTTTTTGGGTTCTTATATTCGTTGGAACGCCGCGGGGAACCATTTATAATATCAAAGACGCGCCTGAAACCTTCTGACACAAGGTCAACCCTTCCACAAGGGCTGGCACACCACTCGAAGGCTCCAGCAGGGTCTTGATCCTCATCATACAGATATGAAGCCATCTCTGCAGCAAAAAGAGCCATGTCTGGTGAGACAGTAAGAAACAAATAGCCCGTCTTAGCGTGTAAACAGCTTACAAAAAAGACACTAGGACCAGTGGGAATGAGCTGTTCTGCACAACATACCTAATGCAGCACTGATTGGTCTCAATGGAGGGATAAATGTAGCCCCGATATCCAGGACAAACTTTGAAGGTGTTGAGAAGAAGGGCGCATCCGATCTGTACTTTTGTTGAGCAAAGAGCACAAATCAAACCGACAATGCTTACTAAGAGGCAGGGCCAAAGGGAAGCTCACCTGCGCAATGACGGGCAGTGCGTCTATGATGGTAGTTGCAAATTGGTCAACGAGCCAATTGTTGCAGTCGCAATGGCCAAGGACAAAGAAAGCGGCATCCTCGCTTGATTGCATCTACTCGATATCCCCTGTTGAAGGTGCTTCGCCGATACAGCCATAGTTTATCAGTTCTGAATCCTCCCCCTCCGTTTCGTCCAGCTTTTTGCGGCAAGCCGTTTTGCACTGGTAAAATTTCGTCTCTTGATAGCTGTTGTCTCTATATAGGAGGCATCGGCCCCCGTTTCATCACGAATATCCCTGGCATCCTCATAATCCGGGGTAATAACCGCAACATCTCTGCCCTTGTCTTTGCAAACATCCTCGGGGCAGTAGCCGTACTAGCAAGCGAACTTACAAAGCCGGTTCATATCCATATCATACTTGACAATAGCTTCGATATTGATCTTGTCAGCGTCCATTTTATCTCGTAGGATTGATAGGAACTTGAAGTAGCCAAGGCAGTCACCTTTCTGGCCAATAGGCTTCCCGTCGACTAATATGTCAGGAGCCTGTTGAAAGTTAAAATCAGTGGTCAAAGGTTGCTGAAAAGGGAGATGCTCTGCCGCAGTACTTACACCTGGATACGCCGCAAATTGAGCGAGGTTCGTAGCGAACACATCCCTGTTTTTTAATATTGCTTGAAAGAGCTTCGATAGTAGATCGCATCGTCGCGCTACCCATATCTGCTCCAATAAAAGCTCCGATAACAACCTCTTGATAGTAGGCAAAGATAAATTTCTCGTCACAGTTGTCCTTGCCTTCGAAAAAGCTCCCGATACCGTGCAGAAGATCAACCAATTTGCCACCATCATGCTCCGCGTGACTCCGGTTTTCCTACAATTTGAAGGTAGATTTTGGCACTCTCCAATCTCCCAGGTGCTCTGCAAGCGGGCTCAAAAATTGAGCCATTCGAGAGCTGCTGGTAAGAATGTAGCTTGGGGTTCTGAGCCTCCGGGACCGAGAAGGACGTCAGGGAGGAAGCCGAATACTCAGCATTATTTCCGAGCGTGTAGCTGCGAATAAGCACTGTTGACTCTGGGTTCTCTAGCAGCTGGCCCATCTGGAGCTGTAGTAGCATAGGCTTTTCTCAACGATAGAGTCTCCTAGCAGAGAAGTACGGGATCCAGCTATACGTGTTAGCATAGTCCACACGGGAAAGCGGACAATTATGCTGGTCAGGCAAGTAGGCCGTTGGGTCTGCAATAGGTGAAGGATCGTCTTCGTCTACTGGCTCAGTAGCTGGCGTGCCATTAATGTTTTGCGGAGCGCGGACAGCTCCCATACCGCTAACAAGGTAGGCAGCTGCCAAAATTGTTCGGGCCTTGGGCTGCATTTGCTATTAAATAATTGGGGGATAATATGAAAATATAAATAAATTGGTATATCAAGAAGAATCCTCAAGATGAAGTACCGGGGCTTCGAAGGTAATACTAAATATAGAGCTGTATGTGCGGACCTGGCTGTTTCCCTGTTGGTTGACTTTGTTAAAAGTATATTACTCCCGAGAAAGAATAATCATACTATGTATTTATATAAGTACTAATTTGTTAGGACAGTCGTAAGTGCGCGTAAAAGGCTCATAGGTGGGAATATATGCTGCTAACTTTATATGAGGTACACCCAAATGCCATACCTGTTACCACAGCACCTCGCTCGCAATTTTACGTACAGTGCCAAGACCTCGCGAGAGTAGCGGTGCGGATATGCTAAGGCAGGTAACTATTATGGATCAGCTCTGATACATACCCATCAACCGGGGTAGACAGCCACCATTGCCATTGGCCATTGCTACCAGGGGTCTTGGCGCGAGTTCTCAGGCACCAACGGCTTGGCTATTTGTCAAATGATACATGCTAATGTGATCTCAGAGACGCAGACGAAGAGTCTTCAGACAGGTCTTCCCTTCCTCAGACTCAGAAAACAATCTACATATGCTTCCTCCTCCAGCTCTTTGAACGCACAAAAATAACACAAATCGACAATAATCAGAGCATTTATTTCACCGTAAATTATTTCACGATGATTTCTCGGACAAAGATGATTCGTTTCCTCTTAGCTGCTCAGGGATGTCTCGTGGCAGCCAACAACATTTACGACACCATCCTGCCCCGAGTGAGTCCTACAATTGAGACTTACGACTATTACAAGTGCACCACATGGGATCTGGAAGCTTTCTTCGAACCACCGAAACCCACTGGTGAGCTATCGGCTGCCATGCTAACGTTTGCCGTTTCTCTACGACAAAACTGTTCAAAGACGTCCACAAATGAGTATTTTCAAACGGTGTGTACCTTTCCGGAACATGCCAAGTTTTGCAGCTTCGCCTCAGCTGCTCCGGCGACGTTACTCGACGACTACTCTTCCTATGGAAGCGCAGCATCTTCTTGGTGGGCAGAGCGCAGCGACGCCGCCGTCACGACTGCCGATTTATGTCGCAACGAGTGGTATGAAGCAATGACTGTTGTAGGATTTGGTGCTGTGCATCTAAACGAGACCATTGCATACGCCGCATGTTATGTGGAAGCACAAGCGTCAGCATCCGTTACAAAGGAAACTTCTTCCCCCCCGACGCCGGCAGCTACCAACGGTCAAATCGCCTCTTCCACAAGCAGCGTTCCTACAGGGACAACGCAACCGAACGCTGCGAAACGCCAGGGTGTGGATTCCGGAACACTTCTGGCAATTGGAACTGGAGCCCTTTTAGCCATGGCAGCGACGTCCCTATAGATTGGGTAGGGGCTGAAAGACATCTTCAAGCTTCTGGCTGGAGAGAGCGAGGGGAGGAGGGGGCCCCTTTAGTGGATTCTGGCGTACGCGAGCCTGAACGTGCCTTCTTGTCAAATTTTTGTCAAACTGTTGTCAGTCGGTAAAGCAATACACATACGCTTGAAGTTGTGTCACTTTTGCCACAACACAAAGCGCTTCATGCAGATGTAGTGAAATGAACGAAGCCATGCGACTAGACACGTGTTCGGTGTTAGCAGTTCGTGAAGACAGCAAAATGTAATTTCTGCGGCCAGAAGCGAGGCTTGAACTACTCGTAGTCTTCTTGGCGCTATAGGTGGCCCAAAAAGGACCCATGGTAGTCATTTCCTCTTGGCTATCAAGGGACTAACGCCACCTTTATTATATTATAAAGCAGTAGGCAGGCGTGAGGTAAAATACGGTCTGCTATATCGGCAGATAGTTCATCCACAACCGCATTCTTTCCCGTCGCCGAAATGGTCATTTTCTTCTATATTTTGTTCTAACGCTATGTGATTGTAGATGCGAGAAATACTGGCGAGAAAGGGTTTTGAATATCTACAAGTACTGTAGAGACAGCCACAGCCTTATTTAGCCGCAGCCTTAGTCGCAGCCTTTCCACAATTTTCATCACCAATAGAGGTCCTCCATCCGCCGAGGTGACTTGAACCAGCCACGATCAAATACTCGTAAAGCATCTCCGCCAGTCTCCCATGCTTCGTACTGTATAAGGGTCTAACATTGATATATGTTAGCTCTATGGCTATTGATACTCTGTAGATGGGAGTCTATAATTCCGAAAACGCCCGCATCATACACTTTAATTATATGGTCATGTAAGGATAGAGCGCAAATATATACCAACTAACCATAAATATATTAAAACAAACGTTCCTTCTAATATGCTACAATATATATGATGTTGTTGCTTCCACCATATGTAAAGTGAGCCGTTTGGCGGCATAAGTTGCAAACGGCTCTTCCCACACTAAGCTGTCTTACCGTTGCGAATATCCTCTACCTCAGTCAAGCAGTCTTTCTCGCTGACCGGTGTCGCCGCACTCGGGCCATCGTATATTTCAGCAATCTCCTCGAGGCTCCTGCCTTTCGTCTCTGGTAGGAAAAAATAAGTAATGATAACTTCTGCTCCCAGGATCACACAATAAACAATGTAATAGCGCCATTGAATCGCATCCATAGCAACAGGGTTGACAAAGTTGTTAAAAATGCTAGCTGTGTACGCACAGAACTGAAATATCATGGACGTCTTGGCGCGCAGAGAAAATGGAGCTGACTCAATGACGTAGACAATGGCTGCGGCAGCAAGCGGCTGATACCCGACGTGGAAGAGGAATATCATGGCAACCACTGCCGCAGCAAGTCTCTTGTCTTCAAAGTTGCGTTCCTGGTTAAGAGCAGATGTAATTGTCCAGACGATAAAGACGACAAACATGGTGCCTGTTCCGAAGAGAATCAGTCCACGGCGTCCAGCTCTGTCAATGGCCAATGCACAAGCAACAGAACAGCAAACTTTGAAGATGGCAATGAGAGCGTTGATAAGGAGCTGCGTTTCTGGGGCTGTGATGTTGACAGAGTTCAGAACACGGGGCAAATAGTACGATGTGAGACCATTTCCCGACCACTGGGTGGCATATCCGACAAAGAGAAGAATCAAGAGACGGCGTCTGTTGCCAGGAGTACGAACAAATTCGGCCCACTTCATGGCTTTTTGTTCCTTCTCTTGGGAGAGAGAAGCTTCAATTTCTGCCACTTGGAACCGCACCAAGCGGGAGCTACGATCCCCATTTGCATGATACTTGGCTAGCATATCGATGGCCTCGTCTGTTCTGTTCTGGTAAATGAGCCAGCGTGGGGACTCCGGGGCGAAGAAGCTCAGGATAAACTGTATAAGAGATGGCACGATCTGTAGCAGACTGGGAAGGCGCCAGCTCCACGCACTGGCGATTTTGAACGAGCCATATGTGGTCCAGGCGGCGATTAGGTAGCCCTACAAAGTTAGCAATGGCTAGATCGTTAGGCTTGCTAAAAAGATAAAGCTTACCACGGGCCATTGTGTCATGTACAGCGACACTAGCTTTCCACGATGTGATGGATAGGCGCATTCCATCATCAGCTGAGGTGCCGCAACAGCAACAAGGGCGCCACCAAATCCAATAAAGAACCGTCCAACGACAAACATAGCGTAGTTGACAGCAGCAGTCTGCAAGACGGAGCCGAGGATGATGATGGAAGTGCCAATGGTGATTGGGTAGCGTCTCCCAATCTTCTCACAAAGTATAGAAGTCAATGGAAGAGCAATCAAAACGCCAAAAACAATACCATTGACCATTGCGCCGAGTTTGCCACCGCTTGGCGTTCCAAAGTACTCATTCCATTGAGGCAAGGCCTGCATGCCGTTCAGCATGCTCCCATCGTAACCAGTGGCGGTCTGCCCGAGGAAGGCACATAGTAGAAGAAGGTTAAGCTGCAGAAGCTTAGGGTATCTCACCCAAAGTTTCTCGAGCTTAGGCGTGACATCTTTGATGGTCAATCCATCGAAGCGTTCAACAGTGCTTGGGTTGATATCTTTTGCAGTGGTCATGATTATTCAGTGGGATGATGTGCTTAGCTTCAGAAAATATCATTGCCCCAGATAGCCTCAGGGAGGGCAAACTGATGCTTTTTTGTAGTTTTGAAAGGTATCGCAAGAGCCCGCTTGGATGGCTGAACCAAGCGTATCTGCTGAACGTTATGCCGTTGAATAGTTTCAGGTAACGTATGCTCCAGGCAAGTGAATTTGGTCTGACCATACGTTACTTGGGGCTTGGCGGTTGATTCAAGAAGGAGGTTGGCGCATTTTGGAGAAGATGCTGAAGTCATGGCGTTGAAGAGAGGCGTATCTTAGCCGTAAAGACACTGTCCGAGCTCGTCGGGGAAGGTATCGGCCGACCGGGCGCCGACCGGCCAGGATTCCGAGATGCGAGTGGAACGTCGCGACAACGGCCGATTGGGCTCACATATGCCAGCACTGAATATAAAACGTAAACGAAAACAAAAACCTCGGTAAACTAATCGCCGTATCTGATCTAAGGCTATCTATTCATATCAGAACACAATGCCGCATAAGCTCCCGACGGAATACCAGCCGGTGCAGGCGGGCCTACGCGAGCTCTTTAGTCAGAATACTCTTGCGAAAATTCTAAGGACTGCGTCTCACGAGCTGAAAAAAAATGTGAGTAGTAAGCGACCATATCCTTGAAGCGTCACATCGCTAAATTGCTGGTCGCGGTAAAGGACCCTCCAATTCGCTATCCAGAAACTGTCCCGCAATCCGGCGACGAAATGGGGAACTACCAATCACGCGACCTCGATTTCTGGACTAGCGGTTTCCTGCCGGGCAGTATATACTCTCTTCTAGAGCGAGCTATAAAATATCCGCAATCCTTGGGAATAAATGGCGATATCCCCGTTGCCGAGTTGCAGAGTCTTCTAAAGCAGCTAGGTTTAAGCTGGTCCGAGCCACTTGGTTGCCAAGCACTCAGGACCGACACGCATGACTTGGGATTCATGATTATGCCACATATGCGACCGCGATGGGAGCTTTTCCACGACTCCCAAGCGCTCGACGCAATGATGACAGCCGCAGAGAGCTTGTACAGCCGGTTCAGCCCTGACGTTGGAGCAATCCGATCTTGGGATGACCTCGACTGGCTAACTGACATGACGGTCAAATCCACAGAAAACGACTTTCTGGTAATTATCGATTCTATGTGTAACATGGAACTTTTGTTCTACGCAAGCGCACAATCCGGCCAGACCCGATTTGCCGAAGCTGCGGTAGAGCACTCGCGCACATTGCTCAAATCACACCTGAGGACCGAAACGTCCATAAGAGCTGGATATGATGGTGACATTTTCAGCACAGCGCATCTTGTAAACTTTTACCCAATCACTGGGGCTGTCAAAGAAACGAATACGGCGCAGGGGTATAGCAAGTCCTCGACTTGGTCGCGCGGTCAGGCCTGGGCTATTCTTGGATATGCCCAGGCTTACCACTACTCTAGACAGCCAGAGTTTCTTACAGCTGCATGCGGGCTATCGGAGTACTTTATGTTGCGGCTAGAAAATGCTCCCGCCTGTGTCGAAAGCGAGGCGGAGAACGGCGGATCTCACGGGAGATACGTGCCGTTGTGGGACTTTGATGCGCCCGTTGGCTTGCAGGCTGCGGTGCGCGATTCGTCTGCAGGCGTCATCGCTGCCAATGGAATGTTGATCCTGTCGAGTATACTTCGCGGCATGGGCAAAGCGTCTCTATCCTCTCGATATCTGCAAGCCGCAACGACCATTGTCAAAGACACAATAAGCTTTTCGCTCGCCAAAGAAATGGCGTCTATGCATCGGAATCAGGACGGATCTCTAGACATTGTGGACTGCGAGCCAGGAAAACATTTTGACTCGATTCTCAAGCATGCCACAGTATGTAATAACCCGTCGAGCACCAAGAGAAGTAGGTCATGGAATCAAGGTCTGGTATATGGAGATTATTACTTTATTGAATTTGGGACCCGCCTTCTACGTTATGGGCTGGAATAGAGGCAATGTATCACGTAGAAATTCACCATTTGTTTTGCAAGTTGTCAACGAAAACTGTTGCGCGAAAATGTCTATCGTTCAGATTGTAGAGAAATCCATGTCAGACAAAGAAATTACTCGGTCCATGTCAGTAAAAGCTGCATCATCAAAGCCGTCAAGTATACCGGAAAGATAGTCTTTGGTCCAATCATCGCAATCAAAACGACTACTTAGAGGGAGCTCCATGCAGGTAGAAGGAGATTTTGGACGAGTGGCCGGTGGCCTCTTCAATGGATCAACCAAAGGAGCTGAATGCGGCAGAATGTTTAAAAGCCGAGTCCTCACACCATGGGTTTCTTGCGACGAACTGTTCTTGGTGCGACTGCAGGGGCTACTAATGGGAGCCGATATATTGGGCGAATGTTTGGTGGAGAGACATGGTGTGAACCTCTGATTAGACTCGTTTCCGTGTCTGTACGAGCCGCCGAAAGAGTTCAAAATGCTTAATTTGGCGTTTGGGTTCTCTTTCATCTGTTTATGGAGCTGGCGTAGCTGAGCTGCAAACTGTCCAGCGAGGGAGGTGTGTTGGTTGGAGCCACAGTGGCTGCGCCGTGCTGCCTCGTCAAGTGCCTCCAATAGTACCCAGAAGAAGGAATCCAATTCAGGGCCGTAGTGCTGACAGTGAACTAATTATCATTGTTTAATGGCTGCTAGGGGACTTGGATCCAAACGGTATATGGACTTACCAAGAAGTGCCTTGGCACTCACACAGAGGCAGAAGCAAAACTGAGGCGACAAGGGCATGAGCCGAGGTGACGACGCCAAGTACTTTCTGGCAATGGTTGCGATCTCTGTGGCTGCCAAGCGACAAGTTTCAGCACTGAAAAACTTGGGAAGCTTGATACAGCCAAGTTGCTTCTCTAGGTAGCCGATGCTTTGGTGAAGGAGAATCATGGAGGTATTGTGGGTAATATGTGCGAGCGTCATGTTTGGGTCTAGAGTACCAGTTTCCTCTGGTGGTACATCCGGGTCCTTCCATTTTGACGGAAGAAGCATCCTCCACCTATTAGATTGTTAGACAGCGTGGTGTTTCTAGCTGGCTTCATAACCTACTGAACCAAGCGCATGTCGAGTTCTTTGAATCGCGTCAACCAGCTAGCGAGTTCATTGGGGTTGTTAAAGTCCACTTTCTGTCGCAGAAAATACATGTCCACGCGGCAAAGTGATTCCAGGGCTTCAATATAGTATGCAAAAGCCCCAACCGTAGTCATGTCTATGGCGCTAGCTTGTGAGGAAACGGTGGCGGCAGAGTAGCCAGTACTCGCTCCAGTAACTTGATCCGGGCTTGGATAGTGCTGAGGCAGCGAGGCTATAGAGTTGTCGATTTTAGCAACGGACTTATCCCAGATTCCAAAAAAAGGCGACACGGCGAATGTATCGGTGTTCCAATGGGTTCCGCAGAGTGGTAGACGGCGGCAAACATTGTCTCCCGTTAGACCAATTCGGTAGCTGTTCAAGCTGTCAGGCAATGTGTAGGTAAACAAGACATTTAAATGCTTACCCAGCGCTTATAGAGCATATTCTTAGATGCAGTGTCAGCATTGAGGACCCACGCACTCCGGATTTGGGCTCCCTACCTGTCCAATATAAAGATATTCCAAAAGACTCGGCGTCGCTCCTCCTCTTCAATCCAGTCTTCTGATTGAGATAGAAAAATTGGACATATCAAGGCTGACCGTGCTTCCCATTCTGGCTCTTCGGTATTTAATTGAAGGTACTCAGCGCTTCTGGTGAGAGAGCCGATAATTGGCCAGGCTTTGGCATGTTCGCCATTTACAAGCTGCAATAATTGTTGGTTCTGAGCCTAGCATGTTTGTCCTTCAATACTCACAAAGACAAACGACATGACTATGAGCGCCTGAAGACTTTCGACTGAGAGACTACTGTTGGAGGAAAAGATAGTCTTGATCATGGCACGCTCGATGTTCTCTTCGACCTCCTCGTCGGAGAAGAGCCTTTCTGCCGCATTCACAACTCGCAAGGCGCCCACTATCATGGCGTGTACGATGAGTGGAAGTGGCTCTCCAGGCTTTCGTTGTAAAAGTCTGCGCCTGAAAGCGTTCTCCTGCAACATTGGTATCCAGCGGCCAATGTGCGTGAAAAAGGTATCCACCAAGACGGTGAGGAGCCTGCCTTCCTGAGCATCCAGCAAGCCGGTTATAACTTGATCCATTGATTGTAACTCGCCCACGGGCAAACGTTTGCACGACTGGCAACTGGTAGGGAATTCTGTGTCAACTCTCGCTCTTTTTCGCGTAGATACTCTCGGCGCAGTACTAGAATCGCTGGGCGATAACATTGCCCCTGCTAAACTTCCAATAGTCGAATTCAGCTTCTGAATTTCCTCTGAAAGACTTGTAAGCTCCTTATTTAGCTTCAGGGCCTCAGGGTTAGGGAATGCCACGCGCTGACCCGCTGAGCACGAGGGCGAAGACTTGACGGGCTGACCGACAGGATCATGGTTGTCGTAGAGCTTGTCCTCCAGCTCCTCTGGGAATAGTTAAATACGGCTCGTTTCGCATTTCCTAGGACTTGCGTACCAATACGTCGTGTGAGCTGGCCAACAATGCCGCTTTTCATGCCTGGTTTCGTCCTGTGCTGGTCGTATTCGCAAGCTGAGTCTACACAGCGTGGTATCTAGTAGTCAGCAACTCGTCACGGCACGTCTATTTAAAACTTAAATCCCACGGCCACATTACTTACCAAGGCGCTTGCAATTGGAGCAAGCTGGCAAATCGCGGGAGCATTTTAGCTTCCTGTGCTTGCAGCCGTTGCAGGAAGGCAGGCCTGCGATGCCAGATGGCGAACTGTTGTCCATTTCAGTCGAACCCTGTTGAGTGTTTGTGAGCCCAGGGTTGATCAAATCTTCGTGAATAATGTTCTTCTCTGTGTGGCTACTGTTTCTCCTTATTATGGCTCTCCATGCCGTTCATTATTGTTTCTAAACAATATGTCGTTTCCTTGAGGGCATGGCAAAGTAGCAGCTCAGCCCAGCCTACTTTCCCCACAGACTTCGCTTTTACAGGACGCACCGTCCCCGAACCCCACACATTTCAGGTAAAGCACGCGCCTACGTTGATTTGCCTGGGGAGGCTCGGCCGGCGGGCGATGTATCGGCCGTCCAATCCCCCGGCATCAAAGGGCGGTCTCAAACCTTTGGTGGCTGTCAAAACTACAATGAAGTATACGACAATTTCACGTTACATATACCCGACAGAGACTAAAAATAGAGTTTGTCCACCATTAAGTGTTCGCCTCTTTTGATGATTCCTCAACCATCGACAAGCAAAAGTCGCGTGAACGCTGGTGTTGATGTGGATATAGACGGGCTCGCGCACTTTGGCACGATGCCGGACTGGTTTGAGGATTTACGTTTGGTTGCTATCGAGGACGCAGAAGAGCTTGTTGTTGACATGTCTCGTGGCGCGGAGGGACTCCTACAAATCTGGTCGCGTGCCGTCGATTCAATTGGATGTTGAAAGAAGACTTGAATGTAACCCCTCGTGTGCGTCATAGCTTTTAGACTACTTTCCAACCATATCTTTGCAGCTTGCGTCGCCCTCTTTGGCTTCCATTCTCGCCTATAATAAAAACTATCCTGTTCTGCGGAGGGTTTGTTTGGAACACAATTTTACTTTTCTCTGCTCTTAACAGTTCCCCGGGGTGGAAGCTAGCAATAAACGCCTGGCTACAAGCACACTGCAAAATTGTTGTGCACGGGAGTATGTGTGCCACATTACATGTGCCACCTCTCATCACCCTCCTTGCCACGCCTCGAGTCATCAGTTAGCATCAGAGTACACACATCTTGCACAACTTGACTCCTGCTGCTTCGTGTAATTGTCGCCTTGTTGTTTCCCCTTCTTTTTCTAATCCGCTGTTGTCATCATAAAAATCCAACTTTGCTATGTACACATTCGCCATCTTTCAACATATCCCCCATTACAAAGAAACACAAAAACGATGACGAGCCCATAGATATAATTTCCAATATTTATAGAGGTAAATACATGAAGAATGAAGGAATTTGCTTCAATGCCAACCAGAATATAAGATAACGGACTAATTACTACAACTCCCTCTTGTGTAGGAAAAAAACTTAAATCTCAACATTAAGTTCACCAGCCACAACGGAATTTATCTACAACACATTCGTTATTTTATGCAGATATATAGCTTAAAAAAGGTTGAGTTATTTAAAGAACTTTACACTACTCACTGCAGTAATACTGAGTGGTCTTTCTGTGCATTGTACAGATCAGCTGAATAATAAATTTATTCCCCTCTCTCTCGTGCTTAAGAAAACAATCCTCTTCCCTTCCTGCCCGGCTTGGCTGGCGTACGTGTGCTTTTGTGACATGCATTTTCACTATATAGGGTAGCTGCCGCTAGATCTCGGGCTTGGCATGCCGAGATGGCTCATGTGGCAAGGGTACCTGTGGGGCTGGTTTACTTACAATACCTCATAAAGGTGTATCTGTGTGGACTTGAACTTCTGATAGCGCGGCTTGACCATAAGAGATGTGGCCCTGTTGTGGCCCTGGCGCCTTTGACTCACACCACAGCACAATTCGAAGAACAAACTTGCTCGGCTATCGTCATGTTATAGCTCCAAAGCGGCAAGCCCGTACGAGCTTTACCATTTCCCACGTGTCTTGTGCAAGAGAGATCGCATGGATTGTCAATTAATGTGTTTATATTCAGGGTAGAAAGCTCCTTGCGGAAGCCCAAGCATCGAAGATAAGCCAATTACCGTCATAATACAGGACTTACACAATGTTCTATAGTTTGTGGCTTTCTACTTGTCACGCTGGATAAATGAACGCCAGAGTTCTATCACCATCAGGCCTTGCCGGCGTTGATTCGATTCAAAGACCCGACGTCTAATGCGGCGGAGAAACTCGTCGTGTACTTTTGCTCTCATTCTAAGACATGAGTTCACTTATTTCCGTGAACCGCCCCTGCGTCATGGTATCTCGTCTCATCGGAAAGATAGATTCGACAAGGTTGCGTCGATCCGAGGGTCAGTCAGTTGGTGGGAGGCGGTAGAGCCCCCTGCCCAAGGCGCGAGACGGCCCTCAGCTCGGCATCCTTGGAGGCCTCGCTCCCTCCATTGATGCCATTGCCACGCTCGGCGAACATTTGCCAAGCAGCCGCGTCGTTGGCGAAGTCAAATTGATTACACAATCAAAGTATGACAACTGCTTTGTCCAAAGCTGCTCTCCACATGTTTATGAGGCTCCGAGCACGCAAAGAGGCCGCTGCAATGGGTACGGAGACTGCTAGCGAGTCAGGGAGGGAAAAGAAAACGTTGGCCTTATTTTTCGTTAGCGTGGCGCTAGATGGATCAGGCTTTGAAAGTGTTTATGGAATGAATAGTTGGTTCCTGCCCATAAAGAAAATTTGAAATGCTGATCGTGTACGGCGTTTGCCATTATGGTCGGCGCGAGCCTTCAAACAAAGAGTTGCGAGTCACGTTGAGAATTCATTCAACATCTCGCCTAGCATAGCAGAGCCCTTTCTCCTCTGGAAAGCGGATAGCACGCGCTAGACCCGGCATTTAACCCTTCGCATTCATGTCAGACCTGGCCGAGTACAAGTTTTCTCCCGACGGATAGGTTAGGTCCCGAAAGTTAACCTCACCTGCTAGCCCGGTTTCTGCCCAGGTTAATAGTGCCTGCCATTGACATTTGCGGGGCGCGCCCGACGTCCTAGATTGGAGATACCGCCGCGACAACCAGCTCGTGACAATTTTGGGGACATCGCGAGTCGGAAAGCATTCAAAAGAACCGAGCTCCCTTGGCAATCGCTGCCTCACACATCTAACCTTGTGCACTTACCGTCATCCGATCAAGTCAAAGAGTATCCTGCAGCCAACAACCAGGTCAACTATCTTTATATAAAATGACCAGGGTCAAAGAAGGCCAGAGGAAGCGAAGACGCGCACCCAAGACTCACACAGGATGTATAACATGCAAGTAAGTTGTTGATATTTTCAAATGCCTGAAAATATTCTCTGACGTTCTTTTCCAGAGTCAATTTAACTAACGTTCAAAGGGGTGAGCGGCTCACCGGCAGATGACTATGAACCATCTATTGACATGCCCCGTACTTGCAGCCCGGCGAATTAAATGTGATGAAGCTAAACCGAGCTGCAACAAATGTAACAACATTACAAATCCCTTGCCATGTCTATTGCCTTTCTTCTCTTTGCTCACTTCCAATTCTATTCATATAATAATATACTGATTCATATTTGACGAGAAAACAGGCACATTTTCAGGCCGCCAATGCGATGGGTATGAGGACGCCTATTTATCACGCCGTAGTGACACTGCCTCTCCGCCTTCAATCATATCACTGTCAAGCTCCCCAAGGGCACGTCGAGCTCTACACTTCTTCTGGGAAAGTACATTGCCACAGCTTTCGAAATTCTTCCCCGATGAATTTTGGCGTCGGCATGTCATGCAGCTTTCAGTATCTGACGAGGGCATCCGCCATTGTCTGGTCGCTTTGTCCTGCGCCCACGAAAGCTACGTCTTGCACCAAAGATGGTCAGATCCAGGCTCAAACGCTACTTTTGGGCTGCAACAATACAGCAAATCAATAAATCGCATAGTCGGGAACACTTCGAATCCGCCTGAAATACACGTGCAGATTGTGTCGTGCATTTTGTTTGTATGCATAGAGGTTAGTTGACATGAATACTTTACATCAACTGGACGTTGCGGAATTTATTGCCAACGGCCACTGGCACGTTTCACAACAAAGATTGTCCGTGGTCAACTTGCACGAGCAATATGGCTAATCAAAGCGGGCCATAAAATCATGCAACAGTTGAGGCCCAACGACACAGCTGTGCTGGGGCTAGAGACAGCCAAGTTCATTGCATACGCTCGCGCGTTTTTTATCCGCATGGTAACTCAAGCATACATGGTAAGTGTTCACAGCAAGAATGATGGGTAACCTACCCCATGTACCCTTTTGGGGTTTCATGCCGATTGTGACCGAAGAGACCTCGTAGTTATGCTCACACTGCCCGTCTATTAGGTTATACCAAACGCTGACACGGACATCAATTCGATGGTCGATGATATGGTTTACCAAAATCAGTTTGAATGGAGACCATACGTCCAATTCTATACCTGCTATGAGGCCATGACTGCCCTCAATAGTTTACGCTTCGAGTTTGAGCGCCTCAGACCCTCATGCGGATTTGACACTCAATTCAAGCTTGCAAGTTGGACAGTTGCCTTTGAAGCTCTTAAAAAGGACCCCAATCTTTCCATGATGTCACCCCGAGATCAGAGAACACTACTACTTTTAGATCTCCAAAGCCGCTATTTCTGGGTCGACAGTTTGGTCTATGCACAAATGTCCGACGGAGACACTCCAGACCCTACAGTCTGGGATACCTTTACGCACGACTTCGAGTCAATGCTGGGTATTGCGCAGCAAATAATTGATCTCGATGGTAAAGAAAATAATAAATCGGGCGGAGTACCGCTTTTCTATGTCCACAATGGCATTGTACCCGTTTTGCGCGGCATCGTCCTCAAGTGCCGAGATCCAGCTGTGAGAGAGCTCGCCATGTCTATGCTGATGGCAAACACACTTCAAGAAGGGTTATGGAGCAACACTTTACAGGCGTCGATTTGTTTGCGAATCATGGATATTGAGAACTGCAGCCGGTCACCGACCTGCAACGATATCCCCGCTATGTCGAGGATTCGTAAGGTGAAAGTCCAGTCTACACCTCAGGGGTATGTTCTTGACTATGAGTCTGACTGCGGATGTTTTTCAGAAAGAGTTTATGAATGTGCTTAATTTTTTCATGTTAACTCACGCTCGTGTAACGAGATTGCCGTGAGAGAGTTTTGTGATATTAAGGTAGAACTTTTTGTTTTGTCTATAGACTCAATCAAGACCATTCCGTCAGCTGCTGCCTTTCTTCCGTGAGCATACCCTTAACATATTTAAGTCGATGATGAAGTTGCCTAGAATTTGAAATTGTTGATTCATGTATTCGATTTCATGTAGTCCAAAAACACTGTACAAAGGGGGACATGGGGGTAGTAAACAGCGCAGAGCTTTGTATTAGGACGGTTATTCGGGAGTGTAGTCCATATCAATACTTTTGCAAGACCCGGAATTTCTGAGATAATATCAGAAAAGGAGTTTAAGACACTATACTAAACCACACCATCCCCTAGATTGCCCACGACTGGGACGTTTTGAGTAACACCTTCCATTTTGCCTCCAAGAGGCTTTGCTCCTTGGTTCAGAAGTCCATTCAGACCGGGAGCAGTCTTTCCCAGTATCCTATATCAAAGGTTCATTAGAATTGAAACTAATAGTGATTTGACAAGAAAACAAAAACGGCTGAAAAGAAAAGAAAACTGACAAGCAAACCGCGTTCGACGTGAGCGGACATGGGGAGGCTGAGCCCTAGCGCAACAAACACCGTAGTAATAATAGCAAGTCTCATATTGAATAGTTTAACATAGGGAATCTGATTCGTAAGAATTTAAACATACAGCTTCTAAAAAGAAAATCCAAGGGCGGAGAAAGCTAGCACTTTATACTTCTTGGTCAGTGATTACCACTGTCATTTTATTATCTCGGAGAACCCCATGGCGAGACTGTCTCTAGCACAAACATATAATGGTAGTCAATTAGTGACGATAATAAGAGCGAATTCAGCTTATACAGGCCAGCTTAAAGTCTACTACCGCGCCTTTGGCTCTTGCGCTTTACGTGGCCACTTCAGTACTGTTGATTCTATTTGTGTCACCAGGAGAGCTTCAAACACAGCCAAATGCCGGCAAATGTAAAACTCTTAACAGATAGTGATAGGCTGATGTTAGCAACCGCCATCTAAGTCTTAGACATGATCCGCATAACGTGTCGGATGTACTACTTTAATATACCGTAAGAGCAACTGCCGCTATATAGTTCCACCGAAAGACGTCGTTTTATTGTTTTTCGTTCCTACTAACTATACCGCCGCCTCATTCGTTATACCTCTGCCGATAGCCTTATTGATGGTATCAGAACAGTAACGTTTCTTACTCATCTGTTCAGTGTTTCTGGAGTGCTTCAAATAGTACATGAGCACGATTTCTATTTTACCATGTCTGACAGCGCTGACAATCCTAGCCGGGTAACTGTTACAGCAGGACAGGTCTGAGACTTCGGCACCGGCTGATCGTCAATAACAGAGCCTGCAGACATGCCGCACAAAAAGAGAAAAAAAAAATCAGCTAAACTGTCTAAAACTATTTGCCGCCGACCCTGTAAGCGTGAAATCGACATGCACAAAGAAGCTGTGCATGAGTTGCCCCCTCGCTTGTGACAGAGGACCATGAAGGAATTTGTCGGCCTTCCCATTCAAACATTTTTACACCAACAAACATCCAATATATAGTTGAGCCCAACTTTTCCTAAGCCGGTATTGTAAGCCCTTAATCCATATTACGCCATAACTCTCTCAAAAGCGCAAGAACTGTGCAATGCACGTTCGACTCTCACACACTGAGCAGCCTTCAAAGACCATGAATAGGTAGTCTTTCTTTGGGTGTCTTTGCCACGAGAGCCTCTCATCTCCTTTGAGGTCTTGGGGAATGTGATTTATTTCGAGCTCGGGAAGCCAGTTGAACGGAATCCAGATGTGCAAATGATATATCTTCGGACCGCCGGACATTGTGCGTAGCTCAGCTAAGAATACCGGGTGATCATGTAGACTGCAGTGGATGTTCAGTGTCAATTGAATTGTTACGCAGAAAGATGAAAAACCATTTCACTACAGAAACACTACAAGTTGGCGTGAGGGCGGTCGGTTGGCGCGCTCTTTCGACGGCAAAGGCGGGGACTACTTGGGTGACGCCAGCTTAACAGGGCTGGTGCCGTTATAGCCGAAGAGGCGCTTATGGAGCTACTAGCGTGGATTGTTAGTGGAAATACTGCTCGACTAATGATTTCAGGTTAATATTCGCTCCGACTAGTTTATGCGGGCTTTGGTAAATGCCGAGGCGTATTGCATTGGAGCGGGTCGTAGTACTGGTCAGCAGCGATAAATCTTGGGCACAGTGTTACACAGCGATGGAACTGGTCCGATGTGTAAAGTACAGGCACTCTCGATCATGAATATAATACCAAACTCTCGTCATTCCATAAGCGCGTTGCTTTCTGGCGCTTTCTGTCCAACGACTGACGCCGTAAGTGCACCTAAGGAATAACTTGGTTGATCCATGCTCCCGAGAGAAAAATGCTCTCGTCATTGTACTCGAGCCCATTGTAGAGTGAGACTGGCTGCCTTTCGAGTGACAAAATTGAAGGAGGATGCGCAGTCGCGATAAAGTGTCTGCGTTGGGCTCTTCAGTGTCGAGGTGGAAAGCTGATGACCAGATGTCGAAGCAGCAATGACGTTCGGAGCAGTGATATCAGTATTGATAACATCAGCTGGCAACCGCGAAATTGGGGGACTACTGGACTCCGGTATTATCCTTTGTGTACGGGCCTTATACTTTGCCGCCTGTGTTCCGCCAACCGCTCCTCCAATTGCTCCTGCGACAATAAGCGCGATGCCACAAACAAGAAGCCAAAAACTTGATCGTTTTAGACCGCAGACTTTATGTGGAGGGTTTGCTGACTGTGCTAATTTCTCGGCTTCCTCTGCTCTCAGGTAAAGAGAATTGCGTGATAGACGGTATTTTCTCTTCGTAGACAACTTCGGGAGCGGCAGCCGCCCTGCCGTGTAAACGTCGAGGTCCGAGTAGCCGCTAGACATTTGATGAGTTGGAACACGATTCAGTACAGAGAGAATCTGCGATATAGAGGCTCGGAAGTATTTATGAGCGAAACATATTCTTGTTTGAACACTTATTACCGTTGAACACTTATTACCGTTGAACACTTATTACCGTTGAACACTTATTACCGTTGAACACTTATTACCGTTGAACACT
>JAMAJY010000012.1:0-61861 GCA_023628775.1 Lecanicillium sp. S3808
GCTCTTCTATCCCACTAACATATTATGAAAAACGTCAGAAAGTGTCCGATTCATAAATCCTTATTAACACTCGTGTGGTCTTGGGGGGGCGGGCCCCCGCCCCCCCCCCCCAGCGCCAAAGACAAGAGCTTGATATAAGAGCACCGACGCAACAGGTAGAACGAAAAGCTGGGCCGTATTCTGCAGATGCTACTTACAACACTAAAATGCGCGAGACGCGCAAGTTGGAGAAGAGAGACGGCGACGAGCGATGGCGGAGAAGAGACCCTGATGGATGTCTGACTGGGCGTGGTAAAAGTGGATGGTCGGACGTCAAGGTGACGAGATCTAACAGGATCGTTTCTGTATCGACGGCTTTTCGTCTGCGTCTGGCGGCGCTGTTTGTCGTATAGAGAAGGAAGAAACGAGAGGATGAAGGAACAGGGTTGATCGGAGAGAAAGAGATAGAGAGAGAGAGAGCGGAACGAGACAACAGAGATAGGCGCCCAAGCGTTTGGTGACGAGATGGATGGGGGATGACATGCGACGACCAAGAAGAGGCGAGGGGGGCGGCGCGATGGCGGAGCCGGCACTCAGAACGCGCTATTCGGTTCGCACGCAAGAGTAGAGGTACCGTACGCAAGCCGCAATGACGGAGGTGTACTTTGTACCAACTCGCAACGAGGCGTCACCAGTCACTACCACCAGTACTAGTAGTCATTTGGGACGTTGGGGCTGGCGTGTCCCGGAAACAGACTGTCGCGCTGCGGGCGGTGCGGAGAGCCCCAAGGCGAATAAGGCCACAAGGTTGCCGAATCGAGAACGAGGGGTGGACGGTGGGAGGCGCTAGTACGAGTACGTGTACGGACCATGTACGGAGTACGAGCAGCAGCGATAGCGGCAGTACTACTCATAATTGTACGAGTACATGTACATTGGCGGTGGGTGGATGACTGATTGACTCCCAACCTTGAAGTTGATGACTGAAATGCTATTCTTAGTCACTGATAAAGAGGCAGACAATACGATAACCAAACAGGAATAATGACTCTAGAAAAACATATGAAAAAAAAATGAAATGGATAACATAGATGCAGATGCAGTACCTAGTGATGGATCATCTGGCTCATCTTTCTACTACATCAGCCACCCCTCTATTTTGTCCGTACCTCACGTCTACACGCATTACCCCGTTCTGACGCCTTTATGACCTCGCAAGTTGCACCACTCGTGATGCGATTGCGCGCCTCTTCAGCCTGAGTGGCTGGGCCCGTTGGGAAAACAGCGATGGACAGGTACCGTGCATGTATCGAGCAATGTCGACACACGGACGGTTTCAGGAAGGCCCGAGTCACGTCAACAGGCGGGCGGCCCACTGCCGACAGCGACACGTGAGACTGCTGGGCCCAACTGCAGTGCCTTTGCCTCCAGTCCTCGTGGTGAATGATACAAGTGGGGTACCTTTGACGGGTACCAAAGCACCGTTACCTGACCTAGCCTATCATATGCGCCTGGCACCAACACTACCTATGTACCACTCGCTCCGATTAGACGTCTGACTGCATTCACGTCACAACACAATACATATCACCAAAATATGTTAAACAAGTCTATCATTCATTCCATTGTTCGCCTAAATAAATCATATCCAATTCCAATTCAGTTCATTCCAATCCTATGCTGCCTCATGACGGTCATGGCAATCCCTTGGGTATCTTGTGTTACGACTAAAAAATGATATCAACGTTCGGCTAGCGTGTCGTCTCAATTCCCGGAGCTCGCGCTCACAAATGCAGCCGGATCTAAAGACACGGCGCCCCTTTTTTGCTTTTTCTTCTCGTCTCGTAATTCAGTGTAGAAATGTTTTAGTGGGCAGCCTTCTCGACATTGGGAAGCTCCTTGAGAGCCTCAGCAATAATGTTCAGACCCTTGCGGAGCTCCTCCTCGGTAATAACCATGGGAGGAGCGAAGCGGATAATGTCGCCGTGGGTAGGCTTGGCCAAGAGACCCTTGCTCTTGAGAAGCATGCACAGGTCCCAGGCAGTGCGGCCGTTGGTGGCCGTCTCGTCAATGACGCAGGCATTCAAGAGACCCTTGCCACGGACAATCTTGAGAATGGGAGAGTTGAGAGCAGTGAGGCCGTCACGGAAAATCTTTCCAAGACGCTCGGCGTTCTCAATCATCTTTTCCTCCTCAATCAGCTCGAGAGCACGGATGGAAACGGCACAGCCGAGAGGGTTGCCACCATAGGTAGAACCGTGGGTGCCGGGTTCGACAACGCCCATAATCTCCTTGCTGGCGAGAATGGCGCTGACGGGGTACATGCCGCCAGAAATGGCCTTGCCAAGAGTGACCATGTCGGGCTTGATGCCAGACCACTCGGAGCAGAGCATGCGGCCGGTGCGGCCAATGCCAGTCTGAATCTCGTCGGCAATGAGAATGACGTTGTGCTTCTTGCAGAGAGCCTGGACCTTGGCGAGGTAGTCGTCATCGGGGACCATGACACCAGCCTCACCCTGAATGGGCTCAACGATGATGGCGGCAGCCTCCTTGCCGTGGGCCTCGAGGACCTCTTCAATGTCGGCGACGTTGTTGTATCGGATGGGCTTGCCAGTGGAAGGAGAGGTGGCACCAATGTTGGGGATGTAGGGGCCATAGTTGTCCTTGGACTCTGGGTCGGTGGAGAGTGTGATGGCGGCCATCTAGAGCGAGTTAGTAGCTGTCAAAATGTACACCTAGTGAGCTTGACTTACAGTGCGGCCGTGGAAGTTGTCAGAGACGGCAAAGACGAGAGCCTTGCCCTGCTCAACGCCCTTGACCTTGTAAGCCCACTTGCGGGCAACCTTGACGGCAGTCTCGGTGGCCTCGGCGCCAGTGTTCATGGGCAGAACCATGTCGTAGCCAAAGACATTGCGGACCTTTTCAGCCCACTTGGGGAAGACGTCGTTGTGGAAAGCGCGGGAGCTGAGAGTGAGGGTGGAGGCCTGCTCAGTCAGAGCCTTGACGAGTTCAGGGTGGCAATGGCCCTGGTTGACAGCGCTGTAGGCAGAGAGGAAGTCCATGTACTGGCGGCCCTCGGGGTCCCAGACGTTGACGCCCTTGGCCTTGGAGAAGACGACGGGGAGCGGGTGGTAGTTGTGAGCAGCGTACTCGTGTTCGGCGGCAATGGCGCTCTCGGTGGACGAGGCGTGGAAGCGCGAGGCAGAGGAGCCGTTGGCGGCATCGTTGGCGTGGGGGGCCATGATGGGCGGTTTGTGGTGGTGGTTGTGTGTTGGAGAGGCGTTGGAAGTTTTGTTCTAGATGAAGAATGTAAGCGATTGGTCCTTGTCAATATTCCTTGAAGACCAGACTTTGGTGTGAAAACCCGGTTGATTCGGCGGAAGATTGGAAACGCAAGGGTGGAATTGAAGTAGGACAGAGGTAGCAATATAGAGCCAGAAGTGGGAAAACCTTAAAATGGAGGCAAGCAACGGCTCAAGAAGAATGCAAAGGAAGGCGCGACGCAGGTTGTCAGGGAAGGAGGGGACCAGCTGAAGGTGGGGGAGGGGCAAACGTAGGGGAAGGAGCGACTCAACGGCAGGCACCGGATTGGCGAGGGCCGTTTTGGGCCGAGTGCCTGACGGGCGATGACGTTGTGCGAAGGGCGTAAGGTAGAAGGAAGTAAGACAATGGTGACGTGACGTACAGGCAGAAGAGGTTCTCTTTAAAACAGATTCGATCTGATAAAAATAATTCAAGATGAAAAGCAAGGCTGTCGAGTATTATGTAGGACAAGTACGAGTATAGACAGAGAGAAGGAGAGAAGAAAGAAGGGAAACCAAGAGGTTGTGTGGTTGGCATGGGGAATGTAGCTTATTATACCCTCGCCAAACGTGCCAAAAACCCGGGGCGGCCTCGCTGCTGACCAACTTGCGTCGACGGGCGCTGTGGCCAAGTCTGCCAGCCATTTCTCCTCCATTCGCCTCCTTGCTTCCCAGCACTGATGGAAATGCGCACAAAAATTTGCGTGTAGTGTTAGTGTGTGGTGGCACCCTCCTGGTCTCGTGGGTTCACGGTGACGAATTTTGCGCCGCCGCTATACCCCTAAGTGCAAGTGTGAGCGCCAGGATGTGGGTTCGAATGGATTCTTTTTTGCCTGCCTCGCGCTGCTTCAGGCCCGTGGCCAGAGCCGAGCGGAGAGGAAGCGTGTGGATGAGCCGAGCAGGATGCCCATGCATAAAGGGTAGAAGAAAAATTGAAAAGATAAAGAAATAGAGAATGAAGCATGTTGGTTTTGGTTTACACAACCTCACTTACACGCCTCTCCCATATCTACAAGAGGCGCAACAACTCGCCCTCCCCCGCAGAAAACCGTTCTTCCTTACGTACCAGCCTTCCTTGTTGGGGAAAAGCAAATCTCTGTGCCATCGGGGAACTAACCACAATACGACAAAAGAACTGATGAGCCGAAGGAGCCTAATGATAATAATGGAGGTGGTGTGCTCCGCAATGCAGAGGAAAAGAGACATGGGATCGCTAATGGCAGGCAGATGCGCTGACTTGCCTCATATCCGCTCCACTCGCACCGCTCATTTGTTGCATGTTTCCACTTGCAGGTATTCTATTGAACGGAGCCAGTAGCAGTAGCCTTGGCCCATGCTTCTCTTTTCCCCCGTTTCATCATGCAAACCCAGATGTTGTTCAACACCCTTGGCAGTGGTCTCGACGCCGTGCATAGTGCCGAAGCCAGCCGGTGCGGAGCATCCCACGGCGGGTCGAGGCCTGCCTTTCTGCATCCCAAAAGCACAACGCTCTTCCGGTGGCCGGAGCGGCCGGTCGGCGGCGCCATGCCTCGAAAAGTTGGGCCGCTGACGACGGGGCGGCTTTGCCATCTTCTCTCAGTCGGTGAATGGACCCTAGAGGCCCGTGGGCCAATAAAATTGAAGTTATTACAGAGTGCCGGTCAAGTCACTCGCCAACATCGCCAACGGCAAGATCTTTGTAGATCTTTACATGTGGGCGCCTTGCACAATTACCCAACGATACTACTGCCTTTTCTTTAACTCTCCGCCAATGTTCTTCATCAAAACCCCAAACTCCCTGTATCCGAAAGCCAGATCCATCCAAGTTCCCCACCTGTTGTCCAAATGAGGCCTGATATACACCTTGTAAACGAAAGCTCAAAACGACACCCATAAACTCAAATCCTCTCCCTTTTTCATACCGTGTTTGGTTACTGACCAGCAGGAACCCACCTCATGCTTGCCCTTTTCCTGTCCGTCGTCTTTCCCAATCCCCGTCCCAAACCAATTGCACAAACTTGCCCACTGTGTCTTCCTCGAGGTCTTTCCTCGTCAACAGTACCACATCTGCCACCCCATCTGCCGGATACTCTGCCGTGATGGATGCAGCCCGGTGGTAATCACACGCAAAAAGGCCAACATCGCATTCGCATGTGCTCCCAGTTGATGCTGCCGCTGCCGCATTTTGCTCTTCAAACTGCACAACCTCTTCCAGTACTAGTGCCAACATCCATGAGTCCCAGACGCCATCGCGACGCGGGTTCGCTCGCAAAACAGCTATCAGACGTTTACGCAACTCGGTATCTCGGCACACACGCCCTACGTAGAAGATGAACTTGAGAACGGCAAGAGAAAATGAAAAGACCGGCGGTGCATCAGATTCCAAACGTTCATTTACCTCAAATACTTGCTCCGCTAGGCCGACAAAGCGCTCAAACACTGGTGTGAATTTTTCAAATTGTTTCCGTGTCAATCCCGGCGTTTCGTTGTTCTGCTCATACGTATAAAGCGTTAGGCCGGTCCGCAGCAGTCGTAGCAGAAGCACAGAGTGCAAGTCGTCGGTAGGGTCATGAATGGCCAGAAAATCGTGAAACTTGGTTTCCCAGGTTGAAAAAGCTTCAAGGTATGACGCACGCAGGCGTTGTATAGCTGGCGCCTCTCTATCCGGAAATTGACTCCCAGGAACATGGCGTCCCGAGGAGATCTCCAGCAACGTGGAAGCGATGGGCACCAGCTCGAGGTAGGCAGCGTTAGCAGAGGTAAAGGGTGTCATTGCACATTGGAAGAGCTCTGGTGGTATGTGAGGGGGCGGGTTGTTCACGACACAGGTACGGTCAAAAACTTGCAGGCTCACATGCGCCGTCAGCGTAGTGAGCGCATCAGCCGACATCACCCTCCCAGTGCGATAGTCGCCGCGTAAACCGAAAGGCCGACTTCCTTGCCATTGGTAAAATACCCCTAGTCCGTTTCGCGCGTGCGCTATAGCCTGCGTCAAGTCGCCTTCCATGCAGCATATTCCCGTAAAGAGGATGCTCGCGAGGACAATTGTCTCTTGGTCGTTGTCAGTAAGGCGTGGCTTGGCCGCTATCTTTACCAGGTGCTGTATCGCCGTATTGTATTGCCCAAGTGCAAATTCATACCGACTGTGGCGAGTTTCTTTATCCGTGCTTGTCCAAACAGGTAGCTGTAGCCTCTCGTGCATTGCTGAAATGGCGAGGCAGGCATGCCATATTGCTGGATAGACGTGTGACGCTCGCAACACATCGACCGTCCAAAAGGCCCGGTCAAATATGCCGGCTATCTGGCCCATGGTCTTTTGGCGCAGGATATTGAAGGCCTGTAGGTCTTGTTTATTTGCTCTGACCTTGGATGGGGCCAGCGACATGGTTGGGCCATTACCGTGAAGAGACGAGGAGCCAAGTTTGTTGTAGCCCGTGCCATGGCACACTTTGGCAGCTCGGACGCAGTTGCGGCACTCTGGTTTAGCCTCATCGCATTTTATGCGACGGACTCTGGATAAATCTGTCAGGATCTGCACCAATTAATGCGTTTGAGAGGAAACCTGCCACTCTTACCGGCATGTTGTACAACCGGTCCTTGTCTTGGGAGCCCATCGCTTTTTTCTAGGTACAACCCCAATGGGACTCTCGATTGACGGCGGAGTGGCAGATGAGCTGCTAGAAAGATTACGTAAAGGAAGCCTCAGCTCTGGCTCATTGCCGCTGTTGGTTGACATTGTCTGTGTTGTAAAACCTGCGTTTGTAAGGGTACGCTGATGAGGCGCAACGGCTGTCAGGGTATTGGGTAATTATTGTTCAGCCTTACTGCGTGTGGCGTGTGTGCTGTGCTTCGTCAGCTTGTCTGCACCTCTATATTTGGTCCCCTACTGAGAGTTTTGAGGCCGCTTATAAATATCCCTCCGCATATGCTGCCGACATGATGAAGTTGGGAATATTTCATGCTTTGATTTCAGTATTCTTGGAGAAATATTCGTCAGTAAACATAATTAGATTGTTTTGCGTTGGCCGTGGAAGCCACAATCGACGTCAGGTTGCTCTTACACGACAAATCCGCCTTCATTCAACCACCGACCCACACTCCGCGCCACCACCCCTTTCGACACTTTGTCCATCAAGATCTCGCTTCTCTCTCAATACACGTCATCTATAACGACAAGCAGCGGCGGCGACTGCGTTGACCTTACTTTAGTAGACCAAATGAGCTTTCAATTCTAATACTCATTCGCTCATTGCCATTTGACAGGATAGAGCAGACCCCGTTCTGCCGCGTCATATACCACTACGCGACAGACGCGTCGACATTTACTTTATATCGACTAATACGCAGACCGCAACCATGGCACAACAAACCAGATTCTCACCTCTCCCCTTTACCATTTCTTTCACTCAAATTCTCATCCTACGTCTCGTCAACGCCCTCACAATTGCCACCTTCTTCCAGCCAGACGAGTTCTTCCAGTCTCTGGAGCCGGCGTGGCAGCTGGCCTTTGGACAAGACAGCGGCGCATGGCTAACATGGGTATGTCTTTTGCAATCCATCTTTTTTGAAATATCAACTTACACGTTCTAGGAATGGCATTTTCAACTCCGCTCATCGTTACATCCCATGCTCTTTGCCATCCCTTATATGGCCATTGAGAAGGCATCTGCCCTCTTCAGTCTATCCACACAGCTGCGCACCAGTCTGCTCGTTGCAGCCCCGGCGACTCTGCAGGGTTGCATTGCTGCAATTGGTGATTGGTATACATTTAAGCTGGCCTCCTCCATTTATGGAGCAGATCATCTCGTCTCTCACATTACAGTAAGCTAAACCTACCACCGTATTTGTCCCCCTCCAGGCTAAGCACTAGCAGCTCCTCATGCAACTTGCAAGCCCGTGGCAGTGGTTTTGCGCATCACGCACCTTTTCCAACTCTCTTGAAACAACCCTCACTGTTGCGGCACTCAGCTACTGGCCATGGAGCCTGCTCGACTCATCTGCCACAACAAAGGAGAATCCGAAACCAGTCATCTCGCTCGGCAAGCTACGCATCAGTCTATGCCTCGCGGCCCTAGCTGTCGTCCTGCGTCCTACAAATGCCCTCATCTGGCTTCCTGTGGTTGCCATGACTCTCTTCAAAGCCATTTCACTCAGCTCAATCAGCATATCCTCACCGGCGGCCCTTATCATTCGCGAAGCCATCATCTGCGGTTCCCTCACCGTCGGCCTATCGCTCCTCGCGGACCGCACCTACTTTGGCTTCTGGACATTCCCACCATACAACTGGCTCAATTTCAACATTACCAAATCTCTCGCCGTCTTTTACGGTCGCAACCCATGGCATTACTACATCCTGCAAGGAATCCCCCTCCTCTGCACGACATCACTCCCACTAGTTCTCCAAGCCTTGTACGCACCACAACCAACAGCCGCATACCAAACCAACATCCTCCGAACTCTCGCCGCAACCGTCTACATCACCATCCTCACCCTATCACTCATCTCCCACAAAGAGGTCCGCTTCATCTACCCCCTCCTCCCAACCCTCAACGTCCTCGCAGCACCCTACACAACCACCTTTTTCACCGCGCAACCAACCAAGCCACGAGCCTACTCCAAGGTGAAAACCTCCCGCCCATCGCTCCGGAACAAAGCATACCTCATCGCCGCCCTCGCAGTCAACGCCCTTCTAGCAGGCTACCTATCTTACTTTCACCAATCCGCACCCCTAAGCGTCCTCAGCTTTCTCCGCACCGACTACACCCGCGTCCACCCACCGTCTTCCCCCATCATCGACTCCAACGAACTCTTCGCCCTCTTCCTAATGCCCTGCCACTCAACACCCTGGCGCTCACACCTCATCCACCCGTCTCTCCAAGCATACGCCCTCTCCTGCGATCCTCCGCTGCACACGCAGCCCAACACCCGCGAGCGCGCAACCTACCGCGACGAAGCAGACCGCTTCTACGACGATCCCGTCGCCTTCCTCACCGACGAAATGTTTACAGAATATGCATACGCGGATTTCGCACCGGGTGCAACGGGCCAGAAGCCGAGCTTGGTCAACTTGCCGCGGTATATAGTCGGCTTTGAAGGCGTGGAGGCGTACCTGCAGCAGTTTCTAACGCAGACGAACACGGGAAGGGCAAGCGGTATGAGGTTGAAAAGGGTCTGGAGCGCGCGGAATGGCCTGTTTCATGAGGATTGGAGACGCGCGGGGAGGATTGTTGTTTGGGATACGGGAGTTTTTGGGGATGCGTTGCCCGAAGAGGATGTAGAATAGATGAAGAATTTCTACTTGGACTATTTTTTTTTTCTCTTCTTAATTCTCAACTTGAAATTATTGAATTGATCCATGTACTAAACGTGCATTCAATCATCTGCGCCAACAAGTACAAGTATTTGCATCAATAATATATATATATGATAAAGAAAACTTGTCTAGACAGAGCTCATAAAACTGCGGATATCAAAACATACTTCTACAATCAACAACACACATGACTCTGAAAAAAAGACAAAACTAAGACATATAATAAAGTCTTCGTTGGCTCCTGCTCGAAAGCATCCCAAACGGGTTGAAAAAAATAACAAACGCAAATATATATATATATATATATATATCGACGTCGCAGATGCCATAGCTTAACAAAAAGAAAATGACAAGCAGGATTCTCATCTTGGATCCTGGCTCTAGCTCATGGCGCGCTGAATGGTATGTAAAAAAGGGCATCGATCGACATGGATGCAATTGCCGGGAATAAACAAATAGCGACAACAGGAAAAAGGAGGGGTTATCAAAAGAAACAAAAAAGTCGCCCAGAAAAAACCAGATATAGAAACCACCCTTAGTTTCCGGAACCAGATAAACAGCACAAAACCCCCAGATATCACAAAAGACAGAAAAAAGGTTGATTACCACCCACACCGGCTACTCCAATTAAATCTCTTCTTCTTTTTTTTCGCCACGTATCTTTCGTCCTAGCTTGCGTATTCACATACATTACAATCATCTCCGTAGTTGCTTTAAATTATTGCAAAAGATTTCGGCTACTCCTTTGCTGTGTCGGTTGTGGGCTTGTTTTCTGCCTCGGCTTGACCCGATGATTCTTGGCTTGCTGGCTGAGCGTCCTGTGTTGTTGCGGAACCATCTGACGGCTTGGCTTCTTCTACCTTTGGTGCTTCGGCTTGAGTTTGAGGTGGCTGCGCTTCGGGCACAGCGGCTTCTTTGGCTGGCTCCTCCTTGATGGTACTTGTACCCAAGGCCTGCTCAGGTTCGGCTTTGGGAATACCCTCGTTTGACGCTTCGGCTGTAGCGGCTGGCGCTTTTGTCGATTCCTCAACGTCGGTGGGTTGCGCAGCCTTGGGATCCTGCTCAGCCTTACTCTCGCTTTGGTCGCGTCGAATATCCAAGCTCTTGCCGCGGCCTAGGAAAGAACTCGCTCCCTGACGTTCTGGCGAAGACGGCGACTTGTTGCGTCGCTGCTCAGCATTCTCCTTGGCCTCACGGTACTTGTTCTTTATCCAACCAATAGGTCCTTTCGAGTCGTCTTTATCCTTGCCGTCTTGCGAATCTCCGCCAGCGTTATCAGTGCCCTCAGCCTGGAAACTCCTTCGGGGCTTTCCCGCGCTAGAGAAAGACGTGGTACTATTCTCGGCATTTTGATTGCCTCCAAGATTGAGCGGCGGCGGTGTTGAGTCTTGATGCGACTCGCTAGAATCGTCTTTCTTCGTTCTCGATAGACGCCAGCGCTTCTTCTTTTCCTTTCCAGGGCTCCCTGAAGCTTCCGCTTGGTCATCGCCTTGGTCGCCATCCGACGCTCCGTTATTAGACGAATGTGCTGAAGTTTGTGGAGACCTGTTTCCCTTTATGTCGTCGGGGTGTAGACTGTTCCCAGCAGCTTGTGTCTCCTGCGTCTTTGCTTCCTGTGTGGTGTCCTGGGCACCCTCGACACTCTCCGACGGTTGGATCTCGGCACCCTCTGACGGTTTATTCTCGGCAGCAGGCTGAGAAACAGCCGCAGCTAAAGGTTGTGTCGTCTCCATTGGGTTGGCGGACTCGTTCTTTGGTGACGCGGCGTTTGACTGTGGCTGGGGCAGAGATGCGTTGGAGCTGTGTGCGCTGATATTTACTGCGCCAGGAATCTTCTTTTTCCTCAATTTATTGGGTTGTCGCTTTTCGCTGACATCAGTCCCGGACCGTTGGAAAAGGTTGCTAATGTTTCGCTCTCTCGTCACAGGAACATCTGGCGAGTTTTCTAACAACCGCTCTCGGCTTCGGCCAGAGTCGTGGGCTGTTCCGGCCTCGGTAGCAGGAGAAGGACTCGATTGTTGCGACGTTGTAAGTTCGCCAATGCGGGCAGGTGTTAAAGGCTGGACGGCAGGTGAAGAATCCTTAAAGCTTCCTCCGCCAATGGCTGGCGACTTTTTGGACGGAACGGTATTGCTTCTACCCAGACCACCAGTTGGAGTCGTGGCCACGGCTGGGCTTGTCGGCGTGTTGGAGCCCTCTTTGGAATGCCGCGAGTTGACAGAGCGGTTTCTGCGCAGCTTGCCGTCTTTGCGCACGCTCTCGGCACCGGCGCTTGCCGTCGAGGCCGATCTATCCAGGCCAGACTGGTTCACGCCGACGGCTGGTGTAAGCGGCCCTTGGGGCGTGCCTGACTCGACTTCCTGCACCGTCTTTTCGTCGGCCGCGGTTCCTTGCATACCGATCAAGAAGTGGTCCTGATTCTCAATGAGGAAAATAATTACACTCTGATTAAGGCGGTATTCTTCGGGGGCCATAGCGTGCGATGGGTGCGAGAGCATGCCTGGCTGGAAAATAGCAGCGAGATTCTGCGACGTCATGCGGTTCTCGTCTGACTTGGCAGCAAAAACCGCGAGCAGATCAAGGATGTAAAGCAGAAGCTGGCGATTCAGAGGAGGCAGCTCAGTGATGAGCTGTTGGTACTTTTCAATGGCGCCCTTTTCATCAAAGTCGTGAACAAACTGAGGTCCTTCGGCATCTTCAACAGGTTGCTTTGTCGCTCCGCGTAGCGGGTCGCGGAACTTTTCGTACAAGTCTAACGGGACGACGGGCTCTGGTAGATCGTTGAGGTATCGGCGCAGGACGTTTGATGCGTCGTGAACAGTGTATCCGTCCCAAACCAGGCCCTTTCCATATCGGTCAGGAGAGTCAAAAATGACCTTGAGTTCCTTTATACGTTTCTCGGAGCCGCTAAGTCGGAAGATGCCTTCGACGCTGGTGGCTGCAGGACATGGTGGTTAGCACTGCGATGGAGCTTGTTCGAGCAAGAAATATCAGAGAAGCTTGGCTCACCTTTTTCCTTGAGAAAGACGCCGCATTTCGCGACCACAATCGGCACGTAGCCGTAAATGTAGCTTTGGCCATTTTCGTCGATTAATGAAATGGCAACATTGGCGTAGGTGATGCTTTGTCGAAGCGGGACTCCGAAGATGCCTGGAGCTTTGCTTTCTAGGGGCAAGTTAGTAAGGCTCGCACGTAGCGTTATTCGAACCGGCACGTCGTGGGCCTCGAGCAGTAGCGCATGCCTCCGACAGAATTCAATGTGCATTTAAGTCAAGGAAATAGTAGGCGGCATAGCATGACACCACTTGTGACGAGAGCGACCCGCTCGTCATGCCACGGGGATGTGGGCAAAAGCTCGGCGGCGACTGGCGCTTGCACATCTGCGACGGCTTCACAGCGCATATCGGACTATCAAAAGGGAATAAAGACAACTCCGAACTTCCAGCCATAGGAGGAGATAAACAATAGAAGATGATGTTGCCATACCTTGTGGTTCTTGGCTCTTGGGAGTCAACTTGAAGCCCTTCCACCAAGACTTGAGGTCACGCTTTGTCGGCGGCGACGTAGCCATTTGCGGCGGACTGGTTTGGTTGACGGGAGTTGCGGACGTCATGCTGATCGGCGGCCGCGACGGGCGACGCAGGTCGACAATAAAAGCTGTACTGTGCTATGCTGTGTCGTTGGGCGGCAGCAGGTTTTCGCGATGAGGCCTTTCGTAATGCAGTCGTCTCGAATGAATGAACAGCACCGGCGGAGTGCGATGGTCAGCGCGAAAGCGGATCGTTTGCGGAAGAGGTAACGCTGATGGCGGGAGTAAAATAAAAAAGAGCGACTGTGTAGTAACGAAGAAAGCAGGCTGGGAGACAGCAAAGAAAAAAAAAGCCTTTTTCTCCTTTCTCCTTCCTTTGCTGGATTATGCTTTCGCGCTGGGTTGCGGCGGCGGCGGCGGCTCGAGTGGCTGTGCGGTTCGTGATGCGTTGGCGCCTCGTTGCGTTTGTTTGGGGACGGTCGGCCACGGGAAAAGGAGCCGGTCGGATCGTCTTTTTTCAAGGTCGGCAAGTCAAGAAGCATGCGCGAGCGAAAGAGCTAACGCCGAGCGAGTGAGAAGACGCTAGGTTGGACGCTCTGCAGCATTGGAGGGGAGGAAAGCGATCGTGGCGGTTTGGGAGAGGGAGACTGCGTGAACGGTGAGGAGGCGAGGATGAGCAGGCGGTAGTGGTGAGTCGAGCAAAAAGTTGCAGCAGTGGCAGAGGTACTCGTAGACACTCAAGCGCTGGCGCAGCGAGGTGGAGGATGCTGTCAGAGCGGCGGACCGTACTCCGTACAGGCTGGCCAGCGAGAGGTGCAGCGCAACGAGCCAGGTTCATCAAGGCTGCCAACTTAAGGTACCTTATGGTACCTTACCTAGGTACCAGCAGGTCGGCAGGTAGGTAAGTACCAGGTAAGGGTAGAGTACAGCTACTAGCTTGGTGGATGGGTACGGCAGGTACATGGTTTGACGCCAGGGTGAGCGAGCGCTGCAGCGGTGTACACCAAGTGCTAGCCTGACAGCTGCATGTCGCAGGGTACGGGGAGCCCTCGTGTGGTGGGCACCTTCCAAGTAGTGGCATCCTGAGCCTGGCGCTCAGAAAGGAGGATTGCAGGTAGGGTAAGGTACTAGGTAGGTAGGTAAGGGGACGTCGGGGGATCCAGTGCACTGGGGCACACTCGGGGTGTGGTCAGCTTCAATTGTTTGGGTCTGTGGACTGCCCTACCCGCTCGCCGCCACACCCCGGCGGGTGGTACCCAAGGTTGCATTGTTATTTTGCTGGCCGCTAGGCGTACTCGTACGTCGTAGTCGAGACCAGGGCCACTGGGTACCCGGGGGGCTGTATGCCACTCGACACGGAAAGCCGCTTCTTAGATTCTGTAACTCGCCCTGCCGCACCCCAAACGGGGTCAGCCCACGCTGGTGATACGAGGAGCATGCGTTCTGTGTGTTTTACCATATGGTGCTGGAGCATTATCCTGGATGCTCGGGCTCTGTCATTGATTAAATAGACTGCGATGGAAAATACAAATTCATTTACGGGATACGGGCTGACAATATACGTAGAGGCGGCGATGCAGCGTCTTTTCAAGAGCTTGTGGGATATTATGTATAGAAGCCCAGAGGAAAAAAACAGGCTGCAATGCACATGTACATACATGCCTACACGTACCTATGCAGCCTGCAGTAGCGGAAATACTAGGTACCTGTGCTTGCAAGACCTCTGGCCCGGCGTTATCCGGCTGTGCTCTCCTGTACAAAGGAGCTTCTGTCCAGCGTTTAAAGGCCAAGCCTCGCATTTTGCCAACAGTTGGTTTGGTTTGGTTTGGTTTGGTTTGGTTTGGTTTGCTTTCGATGAATTGTTTCGCCAGGGTTAGACAGACGTCGGAAGGGAGCAGAGTTCGATTGATTGGCAGGGAGGGCAGCAAGTTCAAGTTTGGCGGCTGCACCGCGCGATGAAACAGGTTCCCGAGCTCTGTCTAACCTGTCCTCAGCAGGGCTGGGACTCCAATCATTGGGCTGACGAGGACAGTAGACGTGTTCCTTGTACCTGGCAGCTGCACTGCGATGCAACCTGCTTATCAAGTACAAATGACAAATAAGGCGTCTTGTCTTTTTGCTTAGTACCTACTAATGCAAACATCGTTGCGGAAACCACTTGACCAAGCTATCCAAATTCATCTCATCCTTTATCACTTGTCACCTCTCTTGCACCGCCCATGATACTCCGTACAAACACCTATGTATGTACCTCGAGTCCCTGGTAAGGCGACGGCCGTGAAACCCGCTCTCTACTCCAGTCCCGCCATGCCAACATGACCGCCATGCCAACATGACCGCCATGCGCCATCATGCCCTGTTTGGCCGAATGCAAGGCAGAACGAATACGCTATTTTGGTGCCACAGTGGTCCATGATCTTTTCAGGTACCATCCGTCTCTTTCGGGCATTACAATCCTTGTTTCGGCCTCTTCCCTCGCCCAGGGTGCTGTCGGCGGGTTGCCCACTTGGCTCTGATATGATTGCCGCCTTGGAAGTGTAAAATTGCTGTGGAGCCAAGAGAAGAGACATCGGGAGACAACACATGGCGGACAAGCCACCAAAGACTATTACCCAGTAATTATTAGATACTAAATAATTTGGGACTGTGTTATTGTCTCTGAGGTGGTGGCAGTTGCAACGCAATTGTACGAGTAGAGACAGGAGGAGAAGAAAAAAAATAAATCGACCTTCCATCTTGTCAAGGCGGCACTGCAAGCTACGGGATATTCTGCATGTATGAACCCAAAAGTTGGTATAGTCACCGCGCGGCCGGCGCTCATTACATTACTGATTCTCCCCTCAGCCCAAAAACAAAGGCTTCCAACTGTTCATACGATACACAAAGATTCTCATTGGCAATCACCAGGTCGTAAAGCCCTGGGGTGTCGACTTGCTCAAGCTCACCCTTTGCTTGCCAATGAATCGGTGTCTACTTCCGGACTCCTGACGGTCCAGATATAATGATTGGTCGGACGCCAAGCGAGTCTGTGTTGAATATCAGCTAATTCTTCCGTGAATCTGTTTACATGGAAAAGAAACGTGCTGGAATAATCATGAGACTCTGGCCCTTGTCACAGCTATGATAAAGATGTCGTTTACTTCAGAGCACCGCACTTTCTGATGGGACGTGACGAAATCACGGCGCCGTATTGTCAGTAAGACAGCCACCTAAATAGTGGTAAATATGGCTATTTCCTGTCCTCAAAGAAAAAGAAGAACAATACAAGCAACCTGGCCAACCTGCACCAATATAATATGTGCCCATGCTGATCAAACATTAGCAATACTGGCGTGTAATAGTCATTACTTGACTCACGTGCACATACTCATTCAGAACAACTCGAAGTCCACCACACCCGCTTGATGGGAGTATACACATTAGAATCTAGCTAAAATTCTTGTAAATACCCCAGTTCGACCTATAGGTCAAAGGAATTTCAAAATAAATAAAACCTTCATCTCAGCGCCAGAAACACAACTCGCAAGCACATGCAACCACTTCGCGCACGTCTCGCATGTACCCCGCCGCCAAACCACCGCCTAATGGTACTTCCGCGCAAACGATATTGCGGCTCCGCCGATAAGCCGGCGCCCTGGTCCTATCAGCGACTATCAGGACAACAAAAGCTACGGCTCTCGAAATTTCATCACCGGCCTCCCAAGCTCCGACGACACTCCTTCCTTCGAACACATCAACAGCCCACAACAACAACCACTAAACACCGCCATCATGGACATGTACGTCGGCGAACCTTCAATGCCCTGAATATACGCAAACGGCAAGCGAGAAATAAGTGCTAACCCGGCTCTTTCCCCCCCAATTAGGCTAAGCCAATCCGAGCAGCGCACGCTGGAGCAGCGCATGCAGAAGCGCCAAGTCAAGGAATTCATGGGCGTACGTGAACCTTCCGCCCTATCCTCAACTTTTTGAAGCCATTTACCAGGCGCTGCGCAATTACACGTTTACCTAGATCAGTACTGACACCGCATCATCCCACAGGCTTTCGGCGGCCTCGTCGAACACTGCTTCACCTCGTGCGTCGACGACTTCACCTCCAAGGCCCTCTCCTCGCGCGAAAACGGCTGCATCAACCGCTGCGTCCTCAAGTGGATGGCTACCCAGCAGCGCGTGAGCGATCGCTTCCAGGAGCACAATGCGCAGCTGAGCCAGTCGATGCAAGGCAAATAAAAGAGGCACTCATCGACCCTACGTACCGACAATATTCCAATTGGGATAATAAAGAAACCAATTCTATGTTACCAATAAAAAAACAAACTTCTCTCAACAAAACAAAAACGAAATTCAGAAAAGCGGGCAGACGTTTGAATAGGAGAGATGGAGAAAATGTATGAATATCCAGGCGCTTAAAAGAGGAGGACAAGGCGAATACCTGCGCATAGAAAGAGGCGGGCGGTGATGGCTGTTGCCATAAAATCGGACAAAGACTGTACAATAAGACAGCTTTGTTCGTTGTACTATACTTTTTACAGGCGGGCCAATTGAATGCAAATGTTGGTTTGTTTTGTTTAGGCATCAGAGGCCATGGAAAAACCTCTACTTTGATTATAAGAAACAATAATCAGTTTACAGTGAGCTTTGCTATCCAAAGTCGCCGACTCGTGTTTGACCATGCATTCGCGCAGTGTATTCTTAACTATTCGCTGAACAAATCCTAGATACCCAAACATGCTCACTTCTCCATCTATCTAACCTTCCACCAGTTCATCGTCTTTTAATTTACACTGTGCTCTGCAGTGAATGACTCCATTTACCAACGCCAAAGTACACAAGAAATCTCGCCCTGTTCGCATTCAGCTGTCAAACTCTTCCCCGAGAACATCTCGTATCGTCTCCAACTGCTCCACTACCTTGTCCTCGAGGACATTCTCCCCTCCGTGTCCACTCGTTTTTGTCGCACGCCATTCCATTTCACGCTGTCCTATTGGCAGCAATCGCTCCTTGAGCAGTCGCCTGCTAGAGAGCCAATACTCCGCATTTTCAAGAAGCGCCCGCGAGTCCCACTCCACGGCCGGTATGTCGCGGTTATTGTTGGCGCGCAGAGCCTCAATCACACGCGTTAGCAGCGCCAATGAGTGTACTTCGGATGTTGCCAGTAGCGTTAGATACTGGTTCGCAGAAGCTCCTCGCGATGCCGTCCTGTTGACGCCTGGAACCTCAAACCGGTCGATGCTTGCCTCTAGCAGGTGGGGGAACTGGCCAAGCACGTAAGAGATTTCAGGTGCTACAGCCGCTCCCAGTGATGTAAGCAGGTTAAGCATCAGAGGCAAAAGACCCTTGACCCAGATGCCATAGCAGCGTTGTGAAATGGCAGTATCCGCGCTGGGGCCAATGTTTGACTTGAGCATGTATTTTATAATCTTGGCAGACATGATGCTGCTCAGGATACCGTCACACGCTAGATGCTCTGCCACGACCGGAAGCGTCGAAAGTTCAAGAAGAAACAGGATACTGAGCTCTCCGTATACAGGATCGCCCTGGACGGCGAGTTGGTCTCCCCACGAAAAAAGTGACAGCGCTGCATTGACAACATCATGCGATGCCATGATGTTTAGAACCTGTGTTTGCGACTGGTCGACGCTTGGGAGTGACAGCGATGCCTGCATGATGGCTGTCAGCAGGCCTAGGTCTTCTGGATAAATTTCTGCATCGCCATCATGGATCAAGCTGACAAGTGAACGGAAGCCCTTTCCAACCACCCCATCAAGCAAGCTGAGGACAGTCTGCATGACGGTCACGGTTGAGCCCTCAAGATTCACCTGAGCTTCAGACCCTCCCTTCTCGCTGCCCGTGTGGTACGCTCGAAGAGAAACAAACAGTGCCTTTAGCAGCACGCGGTAATACGCAACAGAGTCGTTGCTAAATGGCTCTTCGACGCTATTCAGCGTCCCAACCAACGTTCCAAGAAGCTGGTTTACGTCCTTGACAGGAAGTTGCGATTGCGCCAAGCGTTGCACTAGAACCAAAGCAAGATTGGCTCTGTCCTGTACAAGCTTCAGGAAAATACTCTCCGGTCCCGGAATGCTTTGGTTTGCATTCAGGCACTGCTGTGCAACCTGTAGCATCTGCTTAGATACAGCATCATTTTTTGGCACGCATGTGCTTAGTTCAACGAGCAGGACTTCCCACGAGTGGAAGAGTGCTATTTGCGCGTCCACCAGTGATAGATTGGCGTTCGCGAGTTCCATCTCATTCTTGAATCCGTTCGCTCTGCGTCCAAGCCAGCCTGGATCAAACTTCAGCATCGTGTTGGCACGGTCCAAATCGTAGTAGTAGTCTGTTCCAAGCTCCTGAGGCTCAAGCGAGGTGCGCTTGAAATTGTCGACTGCACACCCGTAATACTTATTAGAAAAGTTCTTTGCAAAATTGTTGTGCAAGGACTTGTTGTAGCCAGCGACCTCAACACCGTCGCGAAGATAGTAATCAAGGTCATTGACGAGATTCTTGGCTAACGTATCCGCATTTCCAAGATGACGGGAGTGGTATAGCTGCATGGCGAATGTTTCAGCAATATAAGCCGCTATCCGCGCTTCTTGGCACGCGCGAACAGCATCGGATTTTACAACACTTTGAGATGGCTTGAGATTTCGGACATAAGCCCTCAACTCGTCGGTGTAAGACAAATCTTTCTGCAATGTAAATACTGTCCACGGCCAGTAGTTTTGCGCAGACGCAACAAAATCGAGAATTGCAAGTGCTTCAGAATGCTGTAGTCCTTCGATGCCTTTGAGCTTCGACAATGCAGTGGCGAATGCAGAGTCCTCCGACACTTCCTTCTTCTGACTGTCTTTATTCATTGCCTCCCTCGGCGTCTGTCCGGTAAGTAGGCAATTTGACATCCACTGTTGGCGGTTCCTCAAGATAGACGAAAAGAAGCTCCAGATGGATTTGACCTCTCTTGGTACCGAGTATGGCTGGCCTAAGCCAGAGAGCAGCATCAGAAATGACTTGGAAATCTGAGGACCTAGATATCCTAATAGTGATGGCGGCTCCCCTGCAGCCTTGCCAGCGTTGACAACTAGCGCCTCCAGAAGTGCAAGAGATGAAGTTCGCGAAGCATCAGACGCAGCACAGAGACGCGCGAGGAGCGTTGAGCTCTTGAACAGATAGTCTTCAATCATAGCAGACGACTGTTCGAGGTAGTTTGCGGCGCGGAGTAATGTAGCTGCGAACCCCATCACAGCGCTCAGTTCCCGGCGGACAAGATCTGTTCTTGTAGGGTACAGAGTCGATTCAGGCGATAGGAAAGCGTAGACAAAAGAGTATAATAGCGGCTGAAAGCGGAGGGTTCCGGCTCCTGGAGAAAGGAAGCAGTCCAGCACGTAGTTTGCAGCAGGTCGCAGGCAGGATGTCAAATTCTCCGCAGTGTTAGATTTGCCCATGCTGAAGCTGTGAACAATTATCTTGTTGAGGAGAGGGACAACTTTATCCATCAGGGACAAGCGGCTAACTTCATCGTCAAACCGCCATGTTGATGTATTTTCGAACACGTCAACTGAGGCATAAGCGACAATGAGGCTCACTTTGGAAAGAACTTTATCAGATGTTCCAAGCCACGGGTTCGATTCCTGTTGGCGATTCACAACTTTGTTGCCGGCGCGGCGTTGCACACCGGAAGCGAGCGCTGTATCGATGAGATCGGAAAAGAAGTTCAGAGAAGATTGTAAAAAGTTCAGCCGATCTGAAGCCAAATCCAGGCTGCCAGTTAGTTTAGTCAGTTTGCCCGCTCGTGATTCGGAGCTAAGAAGCTCGCTTCGAGCGAGATATGACCAAACCCGGCTAGGCTGTAAAGGCAGCATAGCATCGAGGAACTCTATACAAGAAGTAACCACCTTGATGGCAGATTCTTCACTGACAGCGAGCTCATCTTGCATAAAATAGTCCATCGTATCACAGACAACCGTCACAATATCTTTACCGCCGCTTATATGCTTGCTAACTTCAGACAGCAAATCGTCGTCTTTGCGAACAACAGCATCGGGACTTCCATCCTGGCAAAGGTTTTCTATGCGGAATATGGCGGCAAAGAGCCCAATAACCTCGCCGACATCGTCTGGTTGTAGAGAAGGCAGCTCACACGAGTATCCCTCTTTCACCAAATTTATTTCAAGAAGGCGTCCGAGCAATGACAATGCTGAGTGCGAGTATTCCATAATCGCCACCCGTCCAGTATCGGTTATAAATCGTCCGTAGGTCCCGGCTGGCAGACGATAAGCGTCGTCGTCGATATATCTCCTCTGCCACGATGATGATAATGAAATCAACGGCACGTCTTCAGTAAGACAAAAAGAGTTCGTGTTTTCGTCTTCCTGGACTAATTCATAGCCTTGAAATCCATCAGGCAGGCTGAACGATAGCGTTTGTGTATTGCGCAGGGAATCCAAGGCCACCATGGCCCTGTCGTCGTCTGCATCGCCAATAAAGGTGCAAATCGAACGACACAAGCTAATAAGTGGTAGAAATTCGTATGGAAAACGATCCAAGGCTTGTTGAAAGTACCAGTGCATCAAGCGGTTGTCATGTATCATGGTAGATATGGTGTCTTGCGAGGCAGTAATGCTTTGGGTAGAGGAGAGATCCCAGTAGCCCTTTCCGGCGGAGAGCTGGGCCAGCAGGCACATGAATGGGTCCGACTGGTAGCCAACAAAGGGATAGCACACAGCGAGAAGGTCTAAAAAGACATTTCGCAGACGGCAACTGACTAGCGGAGTCATGCTTCCTCCTAGCGATGGTCCTAAGGCTCCAGCCATATTGGACATGATGTCAAACACCCGGCCTTGGCCTGTGACATTTGTGGCGAGTTGTTCAGCAACTTGCACATCCCGTGGTGTTGTACCCATTTCCAGGAAGCTGTCAAATTTGGAGGATTCGATCGAGACCAAGCTTCCCGCCGAATTGCGACGGCCAGCTGAAGGGCGGCTCCCGCCTCCCGCCTCGAATCTCTCCTGGGCATTTTGTTGGAGAAGGTTATCCCTTTTTTCTATCCTGTTTTGATATGAAACATTCATTCTATGCAGCAGCACCGACCATGTAAATACAGCCGGATATGCACTTTCACAATCAAGCCCGGCGGCGTTGATGATGCTCTTGTGAATCTGCTCGAGGACCTCAGAAGATAGGAGATAGGAATCCAGGGAGTCGTCGATTTGTGCGGATTCGTCTTCACGCTCATCGAAGTACGCCATAGAGCGAGTCGGTTTGAGTACACTGATTGAGACGGCCGATATCAGGGTCTTAAGAGGCAGGATGAGCTCAGCCAGGCTTTCGTGTATCTGCGTGAACAATCGTCAGCTCTATTTCAATTTGAATTTGGGTTTCTATCCCACTCACCGGTTGTATCGAGTCAAAGAAGTTGTACATCTCCATGAGTGAAAACCATTGAGTGACTGTGCTAGGCGGAGCAAAGTCGTAGCCAAAGCTTTCGATAAGCTGAAGGATCACACTCAGCGCGTGTGTCATTTCTGTCAACAGCGTGCGTAGCCAGTCAATCTCGATTTGTTCGGCAAGTAAAAGGGAATCGTCCGTGACTGCTGCCATGCCAGCCTCGATACGCCCGGTGCAATCAGTCAGAAGTTTGAAGTAAGCAGGAAGAAGGGCCTCAATTTCTTCTTTTGTAGGGCGCTTGTCTAGCTTGAAAGATTTTGCAATTTCTTGAGCCCCTGGAGCATAGATGGGCAATTGGCCATAGAGCTTGATAGAATTGACGTAGTCAATCGACATAGCGAAGCAGCGACGTTCGGATAAGAAGGTATCGAATAATCGTAACCGGCGGGCGTCGGGCTTTTCGAACTCGGCAGCGATTTCGTCTGCGTCAAAAGCTGCGCCAGCACCTAAATCTGACAAGAATGCGGCGCCTTGCCCATCTTTGAGGCCTGCTGCTTCGTGCAGGTTTGTAGCATCTTGCGAAGAGAGGGGGCCAAGGAGATGGCGTGATGGGCGAGACTGGTGTTCAACCACTGCAACTCGTAAAGCAGCAACTAGGTTGATCTTTGCATTTTTACTCAGCCACTCAGCATCCTCCTTGAGTTGTTTGATATCAATCGACTCCGTTGATGAGGATGTTACGTTGATTGGCGCAGTTTTGGTTTCATAGTCTTTCTTTGTTGCGTCGTCCGCCGGCGAGAAGGCATTAGCAGGGTGTTTTAGTAAACCCTGAACGTAATCATCTGAAAAGAATTCAGCTAGAGCATTGCTCCTCTGTCGACGGCCAGAGCTGTCTGAAAGAGCCGTAGTTACAAGCTTCCAAGACCTAGAAAGCGAAGGGTTAGCTCCGTGTTGACAGTCGGGTACGAGCTCGTGTTCTGCGGCGTAGCTTACAGAAGCACCTTCTTCCCTGAAATGCATTCATCCAGGGAAGGGAAATAGTTTCTATCAGACACCGGTGCCATTGCCACGGTCGTCAGTATAGTGGCAGTGGCACACGACGCATCACTTGGTGAAAAATCGTGGTTGAGATGCGGTTGACGCGCCAGTCGCGAGCCCGGCGCAAGAGCTTCAAAGTAGCTGTGGGCCAACTTTTTTTGGAGGTGCTGTTTAGGGGTCCGAGGTTCAGCCGCCAGCCGTGGCTTAGCGGCAATTAGGCTAGGTGGCCACCTGTGGTTACTGTAAACAGCCACTAAACAACGCTAACAGGAGGCGTTGTGTAACTACACTGGACGCAGGAAAACTTCTTCGCACTGTGCATCGCTCCGTTAATATTCAGTACGGCACAGTTTCGCAAATTGTGGGCTACTGTATCGCCGTAAAGCGGAATCACTGTCAGTCAAACTTCTATCAGCTTGACTCATCCCCATCAAGCATACGCTTGCCACATCTCGCACCCAGGTCGCACGGCCACTTGAAATCGCCAACTGGCCTTCAAACGGGGACTCAGCAGCAGACGATATGCCCTCTTCGGCCATTGTTGACCACTCGCCGCGTGAGGCCAAGGCCTCGCCACCGGTCCCGACAGCGTCAAACCTCATTCTGATTGATAACTACGACTCATTTACTTGGAACATCTACCAGTACCTTGTCCTCGAAGGCGCCACAGTGCAAGTGATTCGAAATGACAAAATCACTCTCGAAGAGCTCATTCAGAAGAACCCGACCCAGCTTATCGTCAGTCCCGGGCCTGGACACCCCAGCACAGATTCCGGCATCAGCAGAGACGCCATCCGCTACTTTGCTGGCAAGGTGCCGATCTTTGGCGTCTGCATGGGACTGTAAGTTTTGGGATCAGACTTTTACCTGCGAAGTTCGTCTGCTAACTAGACTAGCCAATGCATTTTTGATGTCTACGGCGGTGAGGTAGACTCAGCCGGTGAATGGCTTCATGGCAAGACTTCGCCCCTGACACATGACGGAAAGGGTGTCTTTGCCACTTTGCAGCAAGAGATTCCAATTACCAGATATCACTCGCTTGCCGGTACGCCTGTCACCCTTCCGGAGTGTCTGGAGGTCACATCCTGGGTTGCAAAGTCAGACGGCACACCTGGTGTCATTCAAGGTGTTCGCCACAAGGAATATGCAATGGAAGCTGTCCAATTCCATCCGGAAAGTATCCTCACTGAGAACGGCCGGACAATGATTCGCAACTTTTTGCACATGCAGGGAGGTACTTGGGAAGAGAACGCCAAGTTGCAAGCCGCAGCGAAGAATGGCGTGAGCCCTGCGGCCAAGCCAAGCAACAATATCCTCCAAAAGATTTATGCAAGCCGCCGTCAAGCTGTTGAGGCTCAGAAGTTGATCCCCTCTCAAAGAATGGCAGATTTGCAAGCCGCCTACGACCTCAACGGAGCGCCGCCTTTGGTACCATTCGTCAGCAGACTGCGCGAGACACCGTTTGACGTTTCCCTCATGGCTGAAATCAAGCGCGCATCACCATCAAAGGGTATCTTCAACTTGGATGTGCGTGCCCCAGTACAGGCGAAAAAGTACGCTCTGGCAGGTGCCAGTGTCATCTCTATCCTGACAGAGCCCGAATGGTTCAAGGGCAGTATCGAGGACCTCCGCGCCGTACGCCAAGTTTTGGACGGCATGCCCAACAGACCTGCTATCCTACGAAAAGAGTTTATTTACGATGAATATCAAATCTTGGAAGCGCGCTTAGCTGGTGCCGACACGGTGCTGCTGATTGTCAAGATGCTGAGCAAGGAGGAGCTTACCCGCTTATACAACTACTCGATATCGCTTGGAATGGAGCCTTTGGTGGAGGTTCAAAATGCCGATGAGATGACAACAGCTGTAGAGCTCGGCTCCAAGGTTATTGGTGTCAACAACCGTAACTTGGAGACTTTTGATGTTGACCTGGACACAACTGGCCGCTTACGCAGCATGGTACCTGACACGACCATCATTTGCGCTCTCAGTGGTATCAATACGTACAAGGATGTGACCATGTGCAAGAATGACGGCGTCAATGCCGTGTTGGTCGGTGAGGCCATCATGAGAGCTCCCGATGCCAGTGTTTTCATCAGCGAGCTTTGCTCCGGCAAGGCACCGTCACCTAGACGAACTTCTCCTCAGTCCCTGCTTGTTAAAGTCTGTGGAACGCGAAGCGCTGCAGCGGCAACCAAGGCCGTTGAGTCGCAGGCGGATTTGGTAGGGATGATTCTCGTGCCTGGCGCCAAACGATGCGTCGACCACGAGACCGCACTGGCGATTTCGGACGCAGTCCATTCGTATGCCGGATCCACAACTTCTAAACGCGAACCTCCCGTTCCTGTAGCTGGAGCAACGGACTACTTTGACGCAGGATACAGCCGTCTTCAGTCGTCTCGTCCTCGTCTGGCCGGTGTTTTCCAAAACCAGCCATTGAGTGAGGTGCTCGAGAAGCAAAAGCTGTACAACCTGGACATTGTGCAGCTACACGGCAACGAGCCTTTGGAATGGGCGAACTTAATTCCTGTACCGGTTCTCCGCGCATTCAAGCCAGACAATGTTGAGCTCGGCCTGCGCGGCTACCACACCATGCCACTCTTGGACTCTGGCGCTGGCTCTGGCAAGCTTCTAGATTTGTCCAAGGTCAAGGCAATTCTTGAAAAAGATCCTGAGCTGCGCGTCGTCTTGGCTGGCGGGCTGAACCCTGACAACGTCGCTGATGCTGTTAATACGTTAGGTCCTCTTGGTGACAGAGTAATTGGTGTCGATGTGAGCAGCGGCGTAGAGGAAGATGGAAAGCAGAGTGTGGAAAAGATTGGGGCGTTTATCAAGGCTGCCAAAGAAGTCCGGTAATTAATAGATCGAACCTAGAGTATTTACAATAAAAATAAAAAGCAACCATCTGTATTTTGTATTTTTACCTACCTTCTTACGCATACCACGAAGTTGAGACAGTGTTGTCGATATGAGTTGGGTGCTTGTCTCGACTGTTTCTACGAATCTCTTGCTGCGAAATCGCTATTGCGGACGACCGCCAGCTGCGAGCGGAGGAGCACTTACACGTTGCCAACCAACACAGGCTCTTCACACACACCTCTTATGCCCTCTGTATCCGCCTCCAGCTTGGCTAAAGTTCTTCATTTTGCTTATTTATTTATTTTTGGATGCAACACTATAGTATTCGCCAGTCAATTTAGAAATGCCTCGTCAAATCTTCAAGAACCGCGTCATCGCAACAGCTGGCCCGCTTCCAGGCCAATTCACAGCCGACAATATGAAACAATGGACAAAGCTGCGTAGAGGCCATTTCCAAGAAACCTTTGATGACCAAGTTACTCATTTACTCTGTACACAAGAGCAGTTTGACAAGAGAGTACCAATAAGTATGTCCCTCTGAAAGCAAACATAATAAGAGAATTATGACCAAGATCTAACAGTTGGTATTCTCTGCCAGTCAAAAATGCACTCAAGAACAGAAAAGATGTCCACATTCTCCATTATGATTGGTTTGAGTTTTCTACCGTCGAGAACAAGAGGTTGCCTGAGAAGGATTACTCCATGCGGACTATTCTTGCGCAAAAGAATGCAGAGCGTCGAGAAAAGGCACGCATTGAGCGCGGGAAGAAAGAGGGTGAAAGGGGTGTTAATAGTAGTAAGTTCCGGCCATTTCAATACCTTTAAAGGAGAAAATGCTCATTGTAGATATTTTCCGTAGATTTGTTTCATGTTTACCACGATGAGGAATACTTTCCGTACCAGGTTGACATACGACGAGACGATGCTGAAGCGGGTGATTTTGGGCAAAGACATACTCTCACTGTAAGTCACTTTTGGTCCTTCTTTTTTTTTCTTTTTTTTTTCTTTTTTTTTTTTTTTTTTGCAACGCTGCTAATAAATGTATATATTCAGCTATGGGAATCTAATGCTAGACCACACTTATACTGGTTCACCGCAAAATTCCTCCGCAAAAAAGGCGACAGCCAGCCCAAATTTTACCGTCCGAGCCCATGTTCTGGTGTGATGAATACCGAAATGGGCCACTTTAAGCACTTTTTCCGTGTCAAGACTGGACTGGAGTGGCAGGATAGGGTGCTGAAACAAGGTACGCAGCCGGCGACTTGTTTCCAATATTCGCCTCCAGTAAGTGGTGAGATCTCATGACATTTGGATAGATAGTACTAATGTATCATGTCATAGACTGGCGGAAAGCCTGTTGGGGGCGATTTACGATTCTCTTATGACTATTGCGTCAAAATAAATGAAGAGTTGCAAGAGAATATGCAAATAGATACGCCAGTTTCTTTGGATCCTGACGCCGGTGGCAATGCTCTATATGACCGTGCCGAACTGAACGAAACTCCTGACGAAGCGGAGAGCGCATGCAGTACATCGAATGACAACAGTGACAATGTTCAACTGTTCCCGTCTGATGGAACTTTTATTCATGTAGCTTGCTGCAACGACGCTCAATGCTAGCAACGTGGAAATTGCCACTTCCTAAAATACGAAGTCAGTGTCATGGTATCTCATTAAGTAATTAGTCTTCTCGCTTTATAATACAACATGGATCTCGCGCTCTTCCCGACTACATTTTAAAACCTCAGCTTCGGAAACACAAATACCAGCAATACCAGCGTAACCATAAGCCCATACACCCACGCATACAATATAACCCTCCCCCACCAACCCTTTCCCTCTGTCATCTTCCGCAGCGTGCCCATTCGGCCCCGCGCAGCTTCCATGCTTTGCTCCGTTTTCTCGATGCCCTCACCCGCGCGGCCTAACACTTCCTTGTCCGCCTCCAAGGTATCGGAGAACTTGTGTGAGCTTGCCTTGAGCGCCCCAGCCATTTTGAGAATCGAGTCGGATAAGGAGTCCTGCTCGGCGCGCTGGTTGTCGAGGATCGCTTCGGCGGTTGCAGTGGATGTTTCGGGTGGTGCGGGCTTGCGGCGGTTTGCGAAGAGAGCGGTGCGGGCTGTTGTGTGGCCTGTTGTTGAAGAGGATGACGGGCCATCACCAGCGCGTCTACCACGGAGTGTTTGAGTTGTTTGCGTTGTTTGTGTTGGTTGGGTTGGTTGGGGCGGTTGACGTCCGGTCTGGGTAGGTGTTGGTTCGGGAATACGGGGATGAGCAACTCTAGCTGGTGGTTCGGGTTCAGGGACCGGTTCTGGTATTGAAGGTGCCTCGGGCTCTTCTGTGGTATGAGGTTCGTCCTGGCTGGCATCCAGTCCCAACTCTTCAAGGAGATCTTCGCCGTCCGAACTATCGTCGTCATTTTGATGCTCCGCGATCTGTATCATCAATTAGTCCAGATCAACGCCCGAGCGACATTCAAATCACAAACCTGTCGCAAGTCTTGTAGTCTATCCAATAGGAGTTCCAGCATCTCATGCTGCGAAGCAAACGTGCCTTGCGTCTGCAGCTTCTTTGACCCTAGCTTCCCATTATCTGCGTCGTTCTCGAGCTTCGCGAGCCTTTTCCGGGCGTATTCCAAATTTGACGCCAGCCTGTCCCTCTCAAGCTCGCTTTTGCGCAGCAGCTTCTCGCGTTCGGGGGTCGGATGCAGCGCCGTGTCTTGCAGCCGGCGCAGGAGCTGCGAGAGCTCGGCAGACGAAGCTTCTATTGATTCGCCGCCATGGCGAAACATATCTGACGCGCCAGAGACTCGTGCCATGGTGTGTTTTTTGCGTGGCGTTGCTGGCAATCCCAGTTGGGGGGAATGGCGAATGTGTGGTGGAAGCTAGCTGGCCTGTGACGTGTGCACAAGAGATGCAGCATTGACGTCGACCTGGGTTGTGGGCCGCGGCTGCTGTGGCTTGGGGGTCTGCACCAAAAGGGAAATTTAGTCCAGGGTAATTAAACGACTGTATTTACTTGGCAATAATTTGAAAGCTTGGGACTAATTTTAATTGAAGACTTAGGCCTTTCTTTATGTATATATTATTTAAAGAGTGAACACACGGCCATGTTCCAGTATTGTAAGTTATTGCTCTTCTACAAGTGTAAACTCTGCTTCCATCGTCAACACGTACAGGCTAGTCGTCTCACCCACCCACTGCCAATTTTAGCTTTGATGATGCATTCACCTACTGTATGTTATATATGTTAGTAGATGTAACGAAAGTTCAAGTTCTCTTTGTCCGTCATGTCTCCAAAAGCCGTAGCATCAAGATCTCTCCCATCCAATCCGCCCTCCGTTACACCTTGAAGTTGGTCTCGACGCTTGTTCTCACGGCGTAATATCTCACGCAGAACAAGTATGACAATAACCTGAAGCAAATGAGAGACAATCATGCTCCAAATTCCCAATGGATAATACGGCGCCTGAGAGGAGAGATAGAAGAATGGCCCGGCAAGGTTTCCCTTGGCTTTTCGTTAGCATGGTGAAAAGTACCAAATACCACTGACGAAATACTCACTGTGCAGTAGCCCAGGAAAAGAACACCGTTGGTAATGACCTTTTTCGTATGACCAGCGGTGTTGGCGGTAGCCATACTCAAAACCAGAACAAATGACTGCAAGAATGGTTTGTTAATGACAACGTTCCAGAGAGTGTACGATTGTGGTGCTTACCGCATTGAAACCACACGTGAGATAGTAGCAGATAAGTCTCCCGGCACGGTTGTGCTCTTCCAAGTAGCGCAAGCCAAATGCACCGGCAATATTGGGCAAAAGATACAACACAATGAAGTATGAACGTGTCTGCATACCTCGCTTGCTCAAATGGTCGTTTAGGAATACGCCGGAGAGAATCACGCAGCTTATGATGAAGCCGTATGGAATTTGCATCAAGGTCGTCTCGAGTGTAGAGAATCCCATTCCCTTGATGATGATGGTACCAAAGTTTGATACGCCGCCTAGGTAGAAATGCTTGTCAGTAATTATTATCCCTTACAATTGCGGTGGGGCTGTTTACCGTTTGGGAGGTTGTTTGTAACACCAAGAAGATAAAACAGATAGAGTTTGGGCTCTAGCAGCACTTCGCGCGCCTGATACCATTTGAAAGCCTTGTTCTCAATCTGAGCAGAACGTTAGCATCTTTCCTAAGCTTTGTTCTGTCCTGAAATTTAGAAACTTACTCCGGTTTGGTCATCGCGTAGACGCTCAACAGCAATACGCTTCTCGCGGTTGCTCAAACCCTTGGCCGTAACGGGGCTGTCGGGCAGAAAGATGAACATGACGATGCCCCAGACACAGCACAGTGCGCCAATGATGAGAAACTCAAACTTCCAAGACGGAAGATTCCCCTTGATATTTCCGATACCAAACTATTCAGTCCAGTTAGTAAGAAATCATTTAGCAAATATCATATGTTAGACTTACTCCGAGTAATCCACCCATTGCTATTCCGAACCCATTCGCCGTGTACCACAAGCCAATCCGAATAGGTTGCTGGCGTCGAGTGTACCACATGGCAGTGATTAGGATAAAGGCAGGATCAGAACAGGCCTCAGCAGCTCCAGATAAAGCTCTCAAAGCAGCCAAGCCAGAGAAACTCCTGACCGCCGCCTGCATCATAAGGAAAGCTCCCCAGAGAAAGATGTTGAATCCAAGGTATCGACCGACCGGCAGACGCTGGAGTAACAGATTGGTAGGAAGTGCCCACGCCAGGAATCCAAAGTAAAACATTGATGATAACCAGCTATATTGTGAGCCCACAAGCTCGAGATCCTCGCGAATTCCCTGAAAAAGATGTGAGTTGGGGCGTTGATTTGTCTCGTGTAGATGAATAAAGGCAAGCCTACAAAGATGGCCGCATAACTAAGCGTAGTCTTGTCAATGTAGAAAAACGCATAACAGACTGCTAGATATGGCAAGATCATAAAGTCGACTTTGCGCACGAGCTTTTTCTCTTCCTTGGGCTCGATTGGCTCGTGGACGTCGTCGGGTGAGCTGAACAGGGCAAGGGCAACATCACCACGGCCCTTTTTGGACAGTTGCCATTTTGAGTCTTCTTTGTTGTCTTTTGTATTTTCGGTGTGTGAGAATTGGGCTGTTTCGATGCCTTCCTTGGCCCTTGGTGGATTTTGTGACGGCGGTGACGCCGGAGGAGCATCGCTGCCGGTTTGTTCCTCGGAAGCACGGATGCTCGCGGGCATATCGAAACGATTTATACAGGTCTGGGGAGACAACGGGTAGTGAAAGAAATCTGCTGAGCTCGCTCAGAATGTAACAGACTTGATCATGTTTACAACTACATACCAAGGAGGGCGAGGCTGCATCCGGCTATATAAGTCCTCCAGGCCCGTGTCTCGTTACACCCCTCACGTTTAGCGGCAAGAAGGCCGTGACGAGCAAGATTCCACATGGGGATAAAATGCGAGGAGAAAAGACTAACACCGCTCGGGGTTTTAGACACTGGCCCACTGGCCACAGACTATACGTAGCAAATGCCGGGTATTTTCATACCTCATCGGAAGTTACATCGATGTGACACCCCGCGTCCCCCACACTCCGCCCCGCAACTTTCAAGGGCGGAAGGATTACCGCTCGAGCTTAAACGGGTAAGCCAAAGGTAATCCGAGGCGCTGGGAGGGCGTGCCAAGGGGGAAAAGTGCGATGTGTTGCCGATATGCAGTAGATGGCAAGTAAAGGATCTAGAATTGATACGTCTTGGCATCGGTATTTCTGTCTCTATTTCTCAGGCTCTGAATAGGATGTCCAGCTGCTGTCCAGCTGCTGGTAGATAGTATAAGTATGACTGTACGTAGAGATAATTTACGGGGAGAAAAGTGTACAGCAGTAGGCCCCTAGAGACCATACCTACGGGTAGTGTTTAGCCAGGTCTGTTTTGTCGCCGTTGAAACTGTTCCTTTGTAAGGCATTGTGACGGTGGCCTATGGCAACCCTGCACCTTGCGCGATTGTAAGTGGCTAGAGCAGTATTTGCACCAGCATTTAACGAATATGCGCGACACTCCGATACTAATAAATCCGGCCTAGAAACAAGGCTAACGGATGCATAATAAACTGTGCGAGAGAGCTCGGCGTTCAGAGTGCGTGCGCCCTGCAGATCCAGCCTTGTCCTGGTACCCGAATTATTAGGTACTTGGCACGAAGACGTCATCCACCGACCGCCTTCCGGTTTGTGACACTACCTTGGCATACTGCCGCGCGTCATTGTCCAACAATCTATTTCCTGCCCGGAAACATATGAATCGTTCTCCCATTGTACATCTCAATACAATCACAAACCGCATCTGTCTCTATCAAATAACCTCTGTCAAACACTTCAATATGGATTCTTCCAAGGATAAGCAGCAAAAGGACGTACGTTCTCCAACCAACCCTTGCCACTGAACCTCGCGCCGTCGCATCCCGCTAACACGACTTTCCCGCACAGAACGAACAGCAGTTCAACATCCAGCCCATCAAGGAGAACCAGGGCGTCAATCCCCAGACAGCAGCTCACCAAGCCCATCCTGGCCCGGCGATTGCTCAAAACATGCCGGCTGAAGAGGGCACCAAGGAGGACCGCCAAAAGCGACAGGCTGAGCTCAACAAATAGACCAGTTGTCTGCTCGAGTCGGATGATGTCATGGGACATGGCGATGAAGCATTCAGGTTACGACTTGCACGACGACTGGATACGCAGAGAATGACATGATGTAGTTTAAATAAAGTAAAATAAAATGAATTAAATTAAATTAAAGACAGTCTTTCAAACCGCAGCATAAACACCACAGCTTTGCTCTCTTTCCTCGCTCATGCAGGGCATTGCCACCCGTTAACCCACAAGTGCGTTAGACCCCAGGCCGTTCACGCAACCTGGATCGAGACCTTTCTCCACCAGAGCTTCCCTGCACGGCACGCAACTCCCCACCGTCTGCCGCTGACCCAAGATATGCGACCTTTGACTTTTTCTTGACACGCCCAGTATCAATCAACTCTCTCCGCGCCGGATGTCGACAAATAATGCTCCTCAGCCAGTGAAGCTATCGCTGCCCCTGGTAAACAACTCTAAAACGCAATTCCCTTCAAAAGCAGAGCTAATTGGTCCAACCAGGAATACCAGCAGGCCCTGTTCCAGGAGCTTCGAGCCGAAGATGAGCTAGTCGTTCTTGCGCGAGGCCTCGGCCTGATGCGCCTCGTCAACAACCTTCTTCATTCGTACGATGCGGCCGGAAATAACCTCATCGTCGTTGTCGGCGCCGAAGAGCGGGAAAACAGCTGGATCGGCGAGGCCCTGGCCGAGCACGCCGCCGTCAGCGCTTCTCCCAAAGCTCGCGGCTTGACGGTTGTGAACACGGAATTTCAAAATGTCGGCGCTCGAGAAAAGATGTATTCTGCCGGTGGCATCTTTAGCATTACCTCGAGAATCCTCGTTGTCGACCTCTTGTCTAGTCTGCTCAATCCCGAGACCATCACCGGCTTGGTTGTCCTGCACGCCGATCGGATCGTTGCTACTTCTTTAGAAGCTTTTATCCTTCGCGTATATCGCCAGAAGAACAAAGCTGGCTTCCTGAAGGCATTTTCTGATAACCCAGATCCTTTCACCGTTGGATTCTCCCCTCTGGCAGCCATGATGCGCAATCTGTTTCTGAAAAAGGCTTCACTATGGCCGAGATTTCACGTCACCGTTGCTCAGGCGCTAGAAGGAAAGAAGAGAGCTGAAGTCATTGAACTTGAAATACCAATGACGGATTCCATGAGAGATATCCAAAATGCCATCATGGAGTGCGTCGAAGTTAGCATTCACGAGTTGAAGAAGGGAAATCCAGGCCTGGAAATGGACGATTGGAACCTCGACAGCGCTCTTCTAAAGAATTTCGATGTCATGGTTCGTCGCCAGCTTGACCCAAACTGGCATAGAGTCAGCTGGAAAACGCGCCAGATTGTAAACGACCTGACAGTGCTACGTAGTCTTTTAGGCTACGTTGTCACATATGATGCAGTCTCTTTCCTGCAGCATCTCGACACCATCCACGCCGCCCATTCGCCACCACCTGGCTCAACGCGACAGACGCAGTCCCCATGGTTATTCCTAGATGCAGCTCAAACCATGTTTGATACGGCCAGGCGTCGTGTATATTCTGCCAGCGCAAAGATGGCCTCACAGCAAGACAATATTGACTCGCTACGCCCAGTGCTGGAAGAGCTGCCCAAGTGGCACATGCTTGCCGAGATTCTGGAAGAGATTGACCGAGATCTCTACTTTGAACGATCGAGTAGGGACGACTCAAACGGTACAATACTCATCATGTGCTCCAATATCGACACTTGCCGGCAGCTGCGAGACTACCTGCAGACTATGCACGTAAAACCGCGCACCGCCACTAGCAAGCCAGACGACGACGACGAAGACCCGCACAAGCCCTCAGCGATATTCATGATGCGACGACGACTGAGAAACTACCTCCGATGGAAGCGTCAGTTTGCGCAGGTCAATGCGACGCTCTTCTCCGAGAATCAAAAGGCTATCAACAGTGCCAAAGATTCTCGGCCAGGTCTGGGAAGTATGCGTGGCGGTCGAGCACCGACAAACAAGAGGCGACGAGTTCGCGGTGGCGGCAACCCGGGAATGGCCATGGGAAGGGCTGAGAATGGCAGCATTACGCAATTCTTTGAGAAACCTGGCGAGGTGGCAGACTTGATGGCCGAGGTGCAAATAACTGAAGAGGAAGCCAGGCAAAAAGAAGACATTGTAGCTGACCCTCTCGAAAATATGGAAGACTATTTCGAGCTGTATCAGATGCAGGATTTGGTCGTTGTTCACGCGTACGACGGAGATCAAGATGAGCACGTTTTGGAAGAAGTCAAGCCGCGATACATTGTCATGTATGAGCCGGACGCCTCATTTATCCGCAGAGTTGAAGTATATCGGTCGTCCCACAACGACAGAAACGTTCGGGTGTACTTTATGTATTACGGAGGCTCTGTCGAAGAACAGCGCTATCTCTCATCGGTACGCCGGGAAAAAGACGCATTTACAAAAATGATTAAAGAGCGGGCCAGCATGTCCATTGTCATGACGGTTGATCCTCATGGCATCGAAGACCCGCAAGAGGCCTTTTTGCGAACGGTTAATACGCGCATTGCAGGCGGTGGTCGTCTAGCAGCTACAGCGCAGCCTCCTCGCGTCGTCGTCGATGTGCGAGAGTTTTTGTCCTCGCTTCCATCTCTACTGCACGGCAGATCGATGGTAATTGTACCCTGCATGCTCACAGTGGGCGACTACATTCTCTCACCAACAATATGTATCGAACGTAAAAGTGTCAGCGATTTAATCTCGTCATTCAAAGACGGCCGTCTTTTTACGCAGGCTGAGACTATGTTTCGGCACTACAAGAACCCAATGCTCCTGATTGAATTCGACCAAAACAAATCGTTTACTCTGGAGCCCTTTGCCGACCTCTCTGGAAGCATGTCGAGCGTCTCATCAACCAACGTCTCATCAGACCTACAATCCAAACTCGTGCTGCTCACACTAGCATTCCCCAAGCTGCGCATCATCTGGTCCTCATCACCATATCAGACAGCCGAGATATTCGAATCGCTCAAAACGCAGGAAGACGAACCAGATCCGATTGCAGCGGTGCAAGCCGGTGTGGACAAGGACATGCGCGCCGAGGACCAGGTGTTTAACCAGGAGCCGCAGGAAATGCTGTCGGTGGTACCAGGCGTGACGCCCAAGAATATCAAGAATATAGTGCTCGAGACGGAGAATCTAAAGGAGGTGGCCAACATGACGCAGGAGGAACTTGCGCCGCTTGTGGGAAAGACGGCAGGACGGGCGATACGCGGGTTCTTTAATCGGAATGTCATGGAAGAAGACGATGATGATGAATAAATATATTATATAATAGCGACGAAAAATAAATAAAAAGTAAAAATACCCCAGCTGTTTCAACAAGAAAACAAAAACCCGTCTAAAAAGTAACTCATTCGTACAAATTCACCGGCGTCGAACATGGTATCGTAGTGGTATCAGCAAGGAAAATGTCATCGCCGTCGTCGTCATTCACGTCGTTACACATGACTTGTCGTCGCTTTCTTCCGCCGTCCACCGCCCATACGACCGCAGGTAAGGCATCCGACAATGATGCCAAAGAAGGAGACGATGCCGTCAATAATGGCGTGAAGCACGGATCCCACGGCGTTGACAATGGTCATGATGACCGAGCCTATCGTGCGAAAGATGGCTTGGACCTGAAGCGCGACATGTAAGCTTTCTTGTTTCTTTTTTTCTTTCTTTGGCTATTTTATGAGATTTGGGTGTTCTTTGCTTGGGAACTTACGCAAGATAGTACTGCGCCCATTGTGTTGGTATTTTAAAAGAAAAGAGCTTGGCGTAGGTGTATTATGTGTAACTCGTATAGGTGCAAAATGAAGCTCAACTTGTGGTAGACTACACGATATGCACAACCTTTTCATGTATTTATATATTACCTCCCTAAAACAAAAGTGAAAATCAGTCCATCTCTCAAATATCCTGACGTCACCCTGACCGTGACATAAAAAAAGATCACTCCCAAAAGCAGCAGTGACGATACTTACTCGTAAATGCGCCACAGTTTCATCGATATCATGCAGGGGATGGTATGTTATTTTAATTTACAGACATGCACGCCCATCGTTTTTTGGTCTAGTTTGTCCACTCATGACCCTGCCGCTGCCGGAACAAAACTACCGGGCGACCTATTACTCCGTACTAAACGAGTAGGGAGGACCGTTGTGGTAGATCGGCATTCCCACACACCCCCGCCACGTTGTTGTGGCGCCCCGTCCGAGAGTTGACGAACAACGGGTAGCAGGACGTCATTGATGGGCAGGATCGGCGGGTGGGAAATCAAGTTTTCATCGTTCGTGTGTGTACAACACGTACGTAGCCTGTGGCAAGTGTACTGCGCGTTGACTCTGGACAGTGCATGTTTGCTAAGAAAACGATAGAACCGTGTTTCGCATATTTTCGTCATCTTGGTCTTGAAAGGATCGTGGCTGTTATGAGCTGTATCTTATTAATTTATTTCTAGATTTCTCTGTATGTACCTTGATATACATGATTGAGGTGGAAATAATCCGCCTTTTCCCCCAAGACGGTTAAAAGTTACATGTTCATCCCCATGTAGTAAACTTCCAACTATAATCTTACAAAAACGCCAGCTCCAGAGATGAGTTTGTATATGTAAAACCCGGCAAAAGAAGAGAAATTGTATCAAAAGCAAACGCCATCTATATGCATCACGCTCCTCTCTGTGCACCAACGGAACATTCCGCCGCTCACCAGAACCAGCTATTCTTCTTCGCCGTCGCCTTTTGCGAGTGCAGCCTCCTCAGCATTTCTCTATTCCTCGAGTCCAGGAGACCCATGGTTCCTTCGTCGCGGTAGTGCGGGTATCCTCGTGGCAGGCGCTCGTCGCTAATCATCTTGACGCGCTGCACCTTGCGCAGCTTGACGAGGCCGTACCAGCATACAATCAGCGAGCAAATCGTCGACGTGATAGTCACGGCACCGAAGCCCCAGCTTGTTTCCTCGATAAAGTTTTCCAAGTTCATACCGTAGAGACCTGCAAGGAAGGTGCCCATCGCCAGTCCCAGGGTGCCGACACTGAACTTCAAATCGAGAAGCATCAGCGAATTACGGTTGGCGTCGAGAATAGCACGGACACTAGTTGAAAAGTGTTAGTTTGGGTTTGTATGCTCACACAGGGAGTGAGAGAAGCTTACATTTCTTCCGTGTTTCGGATGCCCGACACCAAGTTGCCAGCTTCCTGGACAATTTCGTCTGTAATCTTGTGATATGACTCTAACAGCATTTCCACCTCGGTATGGTCATCAGTACCTCTGTATAAATCGTGCGTCTTTTCTGTGAGGTACATTTCCGCCAAATCATCATCGGCCTCGAGAAGCTCCTCAATCGCATCGCGCACAAGCTTGGCCTTTTGCTCAAACGTGCTCACGCGCTTCGACAGAATAAGCAAAACACGCAGCTTGTGGCGGTCAATATCATCCTCCAGCTCGCTCAGAATATTAATAACAGGCTCTCGCACCGCCTCAAAGTCGGCCTCCATCTCGGACGTGACAGATGTCAGCACGGCTTCGAGTGCGCGGAATTCGTACGGTAGGCCGGGAGAGCCCGGCGAGTTCTTTTGCTGCAGCTTGCCCTGCAGGTCGTACATGAATGCCGACTGCGGGTACGACGTCTTGGAGCCGTAAATGTCAAAGAGTAGCACGCGGTCCTTTTTAATCAAGACTTTGAGATGCAGCAGGTTGAGCAGGATGGCAGACGGACGGACAAGAATATGCGGCAGGTTGGACGAGTCAATCTTGCGCAAGTCGCGAGGAAGTAGGCCATACTTGGCAATCAGCTCCGACTTTTTGAACTCTCCGTCGACCAGAATCACCGCGCCATGCTCGTCGACCTCTGTACATCGTAGTCGTGGCTCGGTAGTCGTTTTGGACGTCATTACTCGTCGGCTGTTAAACATGGATCCGCTTTCTTCGTATTCTTCCGGGCCATGGCGATGGCCGTGTCCGCGCGCAGGCAAGTCGTCTGGTCGAAGCGGCGTGCCTCCTCGTCGTGCGGTGATGCCCCATAGACGCTCTTGCCAGGACGTAGCATGGTCCGGGTCTGCGCCGTCAGGGCGAATCCATTTGCGTGAGCTTGTCGACGTGCCAAAAGCTCGGAGGGCGTCTATAGTCGTCTTGGGGCTAGTGAAGCCGTTGGTTTTCAAAGGGGCGGCGATGAGCCGCCCGGGGGGAGGCAAGGCGGCACATTTCTGTATATTGGTTGTATATGGTCGTCTTTTGCCGCAGATGCAGCCACTAGTAGCTCTCTGGCGTCCACTTCCCGGTGCAAGCGCAGCAATCTCGGGCTGCGATCGCAGGAACAGGATCAGGTTGCGCGACGGCACGGGGTTTCGCATCGCTGTCTGCATCGCCACGGTCTGCGGCATCAACACGACAGGTCAGGTGTTGGCGCGTCTGTCATGGATGCGACCGATGGCGTGTGAGGGTATTTGTCGTAGGCTCACGGTGAGATGTAATTCGTACCTATGTAGCGATTGCTGAAGAGCCTCCAACGAGGTGTGCCGGCGTGTGGTCGAGTTGCGTTCGAGCCAAAATTTCCGCGCTCCAACTTTTCAGGGACGTGCACGGGCCATGTCGGGATATCCGGTGCTGTACGCCGACGTCAACGCCATTGCTGCGGGCTGCTGCAGGTAGGCCAACAGCTACTAGAGCTATTAAATTAATTTTTAATGGTTTATATTTCTATTTTATAATTATAAACGCCTCTACTTAAACGAAAAAAGAAAAAGAAAATAAAGTTTCCCTTTACATGACGTGGTCCTGTCCACAAGCCCCTACAACGCTCCTATGAGCCAAGTTTTTCCTCCAAAGTCCCCTTTACATATCCACCAGCAACAACTCGTCTTATCACACATAGCCAAGCCCCATCGCTTATGATTTTATATATGAATCACTACATTACACAACCAACCATGTCCTCTCCGTCATGAATCTTACCCCCATCCGCGTCCGAGGCAAAAGAAAGCCGCCTTTGGCCACAGCACCTCCCATCCAACAGCCACCCAAGGCACGCCGCTCCATCCAAGACATCAAGACGTCACGGCATACACGTCGCCAGCGCGCAAGCCTCGAGTCCCTCCCGCAGGAAATCCTGGAAAGCATCCTCCTGTACAGCTGCAACGTCTCACTCCCACAGGCAAGCCTAATCATCGGCGCAAAGCTATCCGGCAGAGCAACTCTGCTACGTCTCTTCATCTGGGGGTTCCACGATACTTGGAATCAGTGGTTTGGTATACCAACAAGCAAAGAAATCTTCCACGGACCGCATAAGCCAGATACACAGCAGCATGTTCCCTGCGACGGGGATGCGCAGTTCCAGGTACGCAGTGACGTCTTCTCTCATCCCACACCGAAATAATCCGCTTACGAAATTCTCATAGACTACTCTTCTCAAGCTGCACTGGGTAACCATTGACTTTATCCTACAAGCCCAACAAACCTGGGCAGATCGCTACGCCCAAAACAGATGGTACCAGCACTGTGTCCCCTGGCTAGATCCAAGCGTCACAGCATCCCTAGACCAACACAGCCACGACGGCGACTACGGCCACTTCAACGCCCGCGCATGCTTCGAAGCAGACTACGCCCATTTTAAGCACTACCCTCCCTTCCAAGCCGAGTCTATGGCCTGGCAAACACAAGACGTCCACCCGCGCGCCCGTCTCCCAGCCAGCCTCACCACCGGGCCGTGGGACGACGAGAAGCTGCAGCGCCTGTTTTGGTTGTGTCGCGGTGGTATAGGCCTTGATCTTGACGCCGACTCTGCAACGCTGCCGCCATGGGAGGATAGGCTGGAGTGTTTGCACAACGCGGTGCTGGACGTCTCGGAGCCGAATGTGCTGGTGGCCAATTGTCTGCTGCGTGGCTGGCTGTTTAAAGATCTGCCGAATGATGTTGTGCGCAAGGAGATGTATGAGTTGGAGAAGAGGATTGAATGGGGCGATGATTCGGAGGAGGGGCTTGTGATTTTGAGACGAACGCTGGATGCGCTTTCGTTTCATTTGCATTTACCGGCATATAGCTACGCTTAGCATCTTCCCTTGCGTATATATATACAGTACTGTATATAATAGTAATCTCCGTAAACGATTTTACACTGTCCTTTCACGTATCATCACTGAATATTAAACTTGAGTTGCACTGGTTTGAAAATTGAATAAATTCGTCCTACTAAGCCCTCACGGCCGTTCATAACGTGAAGAAGAAGAAAGGTTTAAAAAAAATTGGTACAAGAACAAACGTCCATATATATAAAATCCCAAACATCAGGTTACCAACCAGTTCTATCGTGAACCTTGTAAAACAAAAAGACCCAGGCAAAAAAGTTTTTTTAATGCAATTTGAACCACAAACGTTACACAACTCTTATAACCCTCTTACAGGAGGAGAGCCTGAGCAGCAACGGCGGCAACCAGGCCAGTCACAGCGACAGCCATGGAGGAGGCGCCGGCGGTGACGGGCGGTGGGTTGCCGGGGTTGGTGTTGTTTCCGTGGTTGCCACCGGTGGGAATAGCGACACCAGGCGGGCAGTTAGGGCCACCAGGGCAGTTGTTGCCGTTGTTGCCATTGTTGCCGTTGTTGTTGTCGTTGTCGTTGTCGTTGTCGTTGTCGCCAGCGGGCTGAGTAGCAGCAGGGCAGTTAGGGCCGCCAGGGCAGTTGTTGTCGTTGTTGTCAGCAGGCTTGGACACGGTAGGGCGGACGGAAGTCTGCATGCCAGTGTCTGTGGGAACGACGACGACAGTCTTCTGGACAGTGGTCGTAGGCTCGTGCTGGGCAGGAGGAGTCTGGACCTCAGTCACGGGGCAGACGGTGGTGTACAAGGGGACAACCTCGGTGGTGACGTGGCCGGCAGGGCAGTCGGTGACCGTGGGAGCGCAAGAGGTGACGGTGTAAGTGCGCGTGGTGTAGACGGTGCTGGTGGTCATTTCCTCGCCAGTGGTGGTGCTGTTGCTCCAAGGCTTGGAAGTAGCCTGGGAAGTGGTAGCCTTGGTGGTAGTAGGCACGGCGGTGGTTGTAGGCATCATGGTGGTGGCCTTGGTGGTGGTGCTGGAGTTCTCGTCGCAGCCGTTGTCGAGGATCTCACGAACCCACTCGTTGTAAGTCTTGCCGTCGACCTTGTTCTCGGAGCCGAGGTACAAGTCCCAGATGGAGATACCACCGAAGCTGGGGCGCTTGGAGTACTGGCAGACAACGTGCTTGAGGGGCTCGTGGCGGACGTGAGCGCCGTCCTCCTGGTCCGCGGGAAGACCAATGTAGATCTTGGCGTCCTTGCTGTTCTCGCTAGCGGCAAGAGTCTTCTCCCACTCGTCGTAGTTGAATTTCTCTTCGTACTTGGTGTTTCCGGCAATCAAGTCGCAGCCGGGGTTGTTGTAGAACTGGATGAAGAGGGCGTCAAACTGAGCCTGCTGGATCATCTCGCGCATGTAAAAATAGCCTTCACCCTGGGCGCACTGAGGAGCACCAGAGATGAAGTAGCTGGGGTTAAGAGTGCGCAGGGCCTGAATCATAGCAATCCAGGGGCCGTTGTCTAAAGGATCATGTCGTCAGCAACTGTTATTGACAAAAAACTGACTGACATAATATCTTACCAAGCGGCGTCTCAATGTCAAAGTCGAAGCCATCGATAGTAAGGTCACCAAAGGGACGGGGACCGTCATAGTCAGCCTTGGCAGTGCCAAAGGCGTTGGACAGGAACTTGGCAAAGTCGACACCGTTCTCGCGGGTGCTGACGGTGTAGTCGCTGTAATGTTCGGCGTCCGTGTCGTTGAAGACACCACCGATGCTGAGAAGGACCTTGATGCCCTTGGACTGGCAGTAGTTGATATCCTCGGTAATCAAGTCGCAATTCTTGAGAAGGCGAGACTTGCGGCCGTCCTTGTGGTACCATTGAGCACCGCAGTGGGCAGCAAAGTTGGTACCGGGGTAGCCAGTGCCGTTGCCGTTCTCGGGAGAGACATTGACAAATGACAGGGAGACATAGTCGGGGCTCTCGTCGCAGCGGTCCTTGAGTCTGTCATGGCCATTTTGGCCCTGTGGACGTGGGTTAGTAAACTTTCGTGGTTCTGGCAATATTGCTGCATCGTAGAGATACTCACCCAATAGCCGTTAAACTTGCCAACAGGGGTATTGGCAGCAGCGCTGGTGACACCAGCGGTGACGGCCAGAGCCGTGAAGAGCTTGGTAAGCATTGTGATTTTGGTAGAAATGATTGTAAAGCGGCGAAAGCCTGTGGGTTGTAGAATGAGTGAATGGAATGAAGGAAGCTATATCTTTCTTCTCAAAGAGAGGACGCAAACAAAAACGTTTGCAACAACAGGCCTAGAACCGAAGCCCTTGATCTCACCAAAAAGCAGTTGAAAGGAGAGTTGAATAGAAGAAGGGAAAGAAAAGCCTCCGAGGAGGAGTGCAGGCAAGGCTGCTTTAACTTGGTGTGCGTGTCCCATCTCACCAACCCTATGGGAGGCTTCTTTACCCACTGCGACACCCGGTATGGATATTACCGTTGTGGCCTTTTCCTCCAGCTCTTGTGCCTGGTTTTCTTGCGGACTTGGCATCCACATCGGCCAGGGTCGTGGTTCGCATTCTCAGCATTCTTTGGTGTGTGCGTTCACAATGCGGAAGGCTTCAGGCTTCAGGCTAGCGGAACCAAAGTGCCCATACCGGTCGTTTCCCAACCCCGCTCACGGTGCAGAATGACTCCAGCGGGTCGGCCGAAAGTGTCCAATTTCAAGAACAAGGCTGTGAGCTGACTGGTTGGTGATGGCAGGCTATTGGTCACCGGCGAGTCGAGAAGCTGGCGTCGTGGGTCGGCATCAGGGAATGAGATGCATGGAGGTGGAGGTCGCGAGGAACAAGATCAGGAACAGGAATAGCGCCTCAACTGCGCCGAGGATAAGTGGTCAGCCCAGTACCTCGTTGCTGCTGGGTGGGAACTGGACAGTCGTGATGGTGTGAGGGGGACTCCATGTTGAGCTTTGGTGGCGCTTTGGAGATGTGGGTTTGCAATAATAAGCTGATGCCGACAAAGCTGCTCCGGTCCTCCCGTCTTTTCGAAGTAGATTTGCTGGTCTCTGGAAGTTGGAATAGAGACATGAGAATAGAAAATTTGTATAGAATGCCATCTGTATGTACCCTTTGAGGTTTGGAGCGACAGTATTTGCAACAACTCGGCCAACAGGATGACTCTGCGTCCTATGTTGTACGCCTCGGAGTATTACAAGCACCCGAGTACTCTTCCCGCCGTATGGTCTGTACGCTAATTACTATGTAACTCCGAAGGAAAAGTCGTATTTAAACGAGCGGGGAATGGAAGCGCTTTCGTTGCAACGCCGCACAAGGCCGTTCAAGGCGACGGTACAGAAGAGTCTCTTCATCCATAAAATTGGCTCAAGAGGAGCCCTGCGCCCCTGGTCGGAATCCCTGCGCCTGTGATTGCCCCTGCATGTTCTTTCTCGGCCACAGCTTGAGCGCGGGTACGAGTACTACAACAGCACTCCCTCTCAGCGTCGCACTGGCATGATCGTAAGGCTACAACTGCCAGCCGGAAAAAGGGGTGACCAGTGCGCCAGCAAATGACGTGGTATGGCCCGAGAGCTATTCGTACGAAAACCGAGCTGTAGAGGGAAAGCGTCTGTGCCATGTGGATGTCTCTTCAACGCTGAAGGCGTGTCTTGGAAACAACTCCCCAAGCAGGCATGGATGTGCAGCGGGCGCGAAGAGAACCACCGTGTCCGATCTGAATGACAATCCATGCCTCTAGAGTGGTATGATCAGCACTGATTGTCTTTCCATCAATCAAGTCATAGGGCTGGTTCCCTTGTTTCTGTATATGTTGGTCGGAATCGCCAATACTGAGCCATTTTTATGCCATTTCGACTCCTTTAGCATATCTGCTGGCCCGTACCCGTTGCGCTCGTTTATTCGAGTCCTCCCAAAGCGAATTAAGCGACGTAATCACAACCCAAGGCTGTGCGCCACTGCATGCATTGCCCCCTGACTAGTCCGTAATCAAATTAGCTCTCCGGCGCCCGGGTCTTCTATGATGAGGGACTGGAGGCCGTACATACTGTACGCCAAGCCACCCACCACTATCCCACTCCACAATCTGTTGGCGCTTGTTGAAAAGAAAACGTCTGGTGGAAAAGCACGTTTTAATCCACCGGCTCTGCAGTGGTGTAGGCTAGCGGCTTTACGGGCCGCTTTATTCCAAGGCACAAGGGGGTAGGCTCCGCAATGTTGGTTCTGAGATTTCCGACGGAAATCATTTTGGAGCGTTGTATGTATGTAGGAGCACGCACCATTCTCTACGCAGCACTAGGACACCGTTTTTGCGGTGCCATATCTTTGAAAGAACAGTTTTGTTTCCTTTTTATTTAAGTTGGAGCACGCAACGCCCTCCGCTTCGATGGCGGTGCACGATGCTACTCCGGCCGGTTGAATCCGTCCGCTGGTCCCCGAAGAATTTTCAAGTCCCGATTGATTTGCGATCGGCCGGATGGAGAGTAGTTTCGAGTTACTAGAGCAAACAAGGCACAAAGTAAAAGTAGACAATATAATGCCTCTCCTTGGCCGCCATTGCTTTTCGGCTCGAAGACATCTAGGGAGCTGGTAGCCTGCATGGTCAAATTGCGCCAAGCATTTAGAGTGAGCACGTTTTCTTATGCAGAGCTCCTGGAGTACGAGTAGATGAATCTAGGCGTTAATGTCCGGGGCAGCGCTATTACTGTTTCTGCGTACTCATACATACCCGACGGATGTGGTTAAGTTGGCATTACCCGGCACGTATGTATACGGAACAAAACAACGACTGGATTTTTGCAAAGGAGCAGAACATAATAAAAGTAAAGACCATAAGCAAAGGTTTTGTGTTATTTAATAAAAGATTTATCACTGTTGAGAACAGATCCAGGAAAGCCGTTCAATTTCACTTCGCCAAGGGCTCACCTCGCGCCGATACTTGCGAATGCTTTGCGTCATCTAGTTGGCTCACATTGTTCGTTGTCGAACTTATATCAGAGAGGCATGGGATAGTTTTATCATAAATACAGGGCAGTCCTCAGGATAATACTCCACGTGGCGGGCATGTCTCGAAACGGCTACTCATTGTCATTCAGGGTGTCGTGACTACACGAGAATGGACAATTGCATTTTGTCCATGACTAGCAATGTCAAATAACGTATGTCACAGAGCTATGATTTAGAAGATCTCTATATTTATTATTATTCCATTTATATACATTTTTATTTATCTATATTTATTCGTTTTGGTTCGAATCTTGAGAGAATGCAGCATCGTGATTCATTACATAAACTATTATACAAACTTCAGCCCGCTATTTCCTAAGCCGTGTCGAGAACAATGACCTCGGCCTCGGCAGAGCCAAAACTTTCAATGGTAAGCTTGTCACCAGCATTGACGCCCTCAATAAAGGCACCATCTCCCTCTGCAAGCTCGGCGTCCTCGCGGCCATCGATTCGAATCTTGGCCTTGCCGCCCTTGGTCATGGGCAAGTGCAGATAGACTTTTCTTTTGTTTGCCTCTGTCGCTTTACCACCAACTACCCACTCAAACGTCTTTTCGGGAGCAATGATGCCTGCGCCCATGGCAAAGTCGGCATGGATAGGAATCGAACCATCCACAGCCGGCTGGGCATCCTTTTCCTCCTGAGTGGTAGCTTCTTGACCACCCTTGAGCGGGCTCAGAATCGTAACAAAACCCTTTTTCTTCTCCTCGTCGTCAAAATTCTGGGTATGATAGCGCGGAGTCAGACCTTTTTTCCAAGGAATGGCCCAAATCTGCAGGAAGTGCACCGTATCCGACTTGTGCTCGTTGAATTCCGAGTGAGCAATGCCCGTTCCGCCAGTGGTGAATTGCACGTCTCCGCGATGCATTCTGTAAAACTTGTCCGACTGCTCGCCCTCGCTGCCCTTGGCAATCATGGAGTCGCGATGAGTAAGCTCGCCAGACAGGATGTAGCTAAAGATTTCAAAGTCGCGGTGCGGGTGGGTTGGGAACCCCGTGTTGGCCTTTACGCGGTCTTCATTGAGGACGCGCAGGGAGCCAAAATGGGTGAATCTGGGGTCGTACCAGTCTGCAAAGGAGAAGCTGTGGTAGGTGTTGAGCCAGCCATGATCAGAATGGCCGCGGGCACTGGAGCGATGGGGGGTGATTTTGGCGTTGCGGAGGACGGATTTAGCCATGTTTGTGGCGGCAGATTTGAGCATGGGCTCTGAGGAGGCAGAAGCGGTACTGGCAAGAGTAGTTGACGTGGTTATGGTTGTGGTTGTGTTGTTTAAAGTGAATTGGTTGAACGGGTTGATGTGGCGAGGAGCAAAGACTAGTAATATGGAAAGAGATGCAACTATGATTGCAGAAACAAGAGTGAGTCGGGACATATATACTTGAAGTCAATGGGTCTAGAATGGAAAAGAAGAATTACGATGAAACGGGAATTCCTTCTTTCTCAGCAATAGATGGTAAGTTTGGGAAAAGCTTAGTTATATGGTGCTCAGTCAATGGTTAGCTAATGCTGAAGCAGCATGTTGTCATTGGTGAGTCGTGGGAGAGCTGGCCAATCAGAGGCGGCGCTAGTGGCAGCTTGGGAGCTTACATGATGCTGACCTTATGCTTGGGCAAGCAGCGTGGAGGCGATTGGTAGAGTGAATGGGTAAATGCGAGCGTACCAGGTGGGAAAAATCAGAAGAAAAAAATCAAGCAAGTTCAACTTGATTGGAATAACCAGTTTCATCTATAATTGACGTCTAGAACCCAGAGTTGGCAAAGTAATTCGTCGCTTTCCATTGCCCTTCCATATTGTACTGCTGACACAAACGCACATATTTCATGCCACCACCACCACCAAGGTGAGACACACGCAACAATGGCCCTTTCCAGAAGGATAGCACACGCACAACCAGACAAGGAACTGGCCATGTATCCCTTTTTGGAAGACGCCTCTTCCTTTTTTAGATGACTTGAAATCCTTGAATCTACCCGTATCGCTCCTCTGTGTCCTGTTTTGCCATCACCGCCACCCAGCCACTTATAATGCCTTGGCCTTCTCTTTCGGGAAGACGCACCCAACCAAAGTGGTCGGGCGGTCGGCGGCGGCTGGTGGTCCCGCCCTGTCAATGCTACTGTACGCTGCCCAACGCCGGCGTTCAACCGGCCAGGCAGTGGCTAACCGCTTGACCGCCTCCAAGGGCGCAGGAGCACAAGAGCATGTACCAAGGAGCTATTTGAAAAATTCTACAAAATTCCCATTTTCCCTACATCATCACTTGATCTCCAAAATGCGTCACGGTAAGTAGCCCAATTCCCCTTTCCATTGCCCTCTTTCTTCAACCCAACCCAATCCGCTCCACTTTCGTCCTGGGCCGATCCGGGCCAGTGGGGCCGTGTGTCCGCGGTGGCTGGACTTGCTCGCTCCTTCCCTCTGTTTTCTCACCCCAAAGAGGAAACCCAACCTCCAACATGGTCCAACAACACGATATCCCTCCCCAACCTCTCCCCGAACCGGGGCTCAACACGTGAACAAATTTTTTCTCTTCCTTCATAGACCAACCAATTCTCGTTGCATTCCAGTCCTGCATGATGCATCCTCTTTTTCATGCATCTCGTCCTGCATCAATTGGCCAGCCGATCCAAGTGGAGGTGGCTTGCAGCAGTCCAAGCAAAAGGCGTCCGCGCCCAGTATGAATATCTTTAACAACATCTCCGCTGACTACGTGGCAGCTCCTCGTACGTCCATCCTTTCCATTTGCATTCCAGCGCAGCTTTCTGTCTTCTCATTGTTTGCCCGCTTTGGGGAACAAGCCGTTGTCTTTATTCTTGTATACTAACCCTTTTTGCGACTTACCGATGATAGGCCCGTGGTCCTCTCAGGTTCCAGACGATGCCGTCTTGACCAGCCCAGAAGACGACTCTGCTTCTACCTCTCGCCTTCGCACAGGCGGCGCCTCCTCTCCTCAGTCTATGTCCCCGCAGCCGACAGATTCCAAGAAGAACCAAAGCGGGAGCTACACCTTTTCGCCCTCATCACTCGGTTCCAGCTCCGACTTGTACGGGCCGGACCGCAGAAACATCTTTACACGCCTCCTCACCCGCAAACCGCAGCAGAATGCTGTAGATTCCACTCCACGCAGTCCGGCTGTGCGCTTCAATGAGTCGCAGCTCGCCATGTTTGCTGCCGACAATGCCTCTCGCATGCCGGGCCTCAAGGATGAGCTGGCCGCTGCGGCTGGCAAAGTCACGCCCGGCGTCGATGACACGCCTTACATCCAGTACGCCCTTGAGGCGCTGACACGGGAACCCGAGCGCTCGCCGCAGATACACCACTCCCCCAAGGATGCCGAGTCTCTGTACCGATATCTGAGCCAAGCCCATGTTCAGTCCCCTCAAATGGCTACGCTCAAGGCCCCATCACCTCGTGCCACGGTTCCGGGCGTGGTCTACAACCCAACGTCGCCACTGCCCAGGCTGGAAACGGCTGATGACCAGCCGGAGGAGCTTCAGTCGAACAATTCCATGAGACAATTTACCATGCCGCCGCCCAAAGTCTCGGGGGCAGGCTCGCCCGCTCTAACGGCTCTGATTGAAAAGGCCAGAGCAGCAGAGACCTCGGCCTCGACACACTGGGTTCCCACCACCAAAAGGATGCAGGAGAGCATCGACCCGCGAGGACGCACATATCCGCCTTTGACGTACAAACCACGAATCTTACGGCCCTTTTCCATGATGATTTTAATGACGCTATGTTTATGTATGATGGCTGCGCTCATCTTTTGCGTCGAGTACTCGACTCGACATTCCGGGCTGACGCCGTATCCCGGAAGTGTATATTCGGCACAGTACTTTTTATTCCGAATCCTCCCTCAGCTCCTCGGGGCTGTTATTCTTATCTACGCCCAGAATATCGTCACAGCTTCGATCCGAATCTTGCCCTTTGTGGCCCTCGCCAACGAAGATCCGCGGGAGAGGTATCTCGCCTTGTTCCAGGACATGCACCCTGCGTCGCTGCTATATCCGCAAATGATCGGCCCGTGGCAGTTTAAGCTCTTTGACGTTGCTACCTGGCTTGCCATGCTCACTGTCCCGTTGGCGAGCGCGGCGTTTACGTGCATTTACACGCAGGGCGAGTGGACGTGGGCTCCGGTCCACGGCGTCGTGTGGGCGCTTGTCGCACTTTATGCCCTTCTCGTCGTGTCCACTGCTATTCTGATGGTGTATTGGTTCGGCAAGTGGACCGGCCTATCGTGGGATATCCGATCAATCGGGGATTTACTACCGCTGCTAAATCGCAGCAACGCCATGGGTAGCTTCGGCCCGCAGAATCTCGCCGACGATGGAGACGAGTTCAAGATGGATCTGCGCGACCGTTGGTTTGATAGGATCGGCTACTGGAGAGCTGCTGATACAAACAATGGCGCCATCTGGTACTCTATCGGCGCTGCCGGCGCGCGAGAAGACGACCACCATTATGCCACTGCAGGCTTTCGCAAAAACGACAGTCCAAAGCTCTCCATGGACTCGGAGAATGCAGCTTCGCCAGTCAACTGGCGCATGGCCTACGGGCGATATCTGCCTTTTTGCCTGCGGACTATCCCGCTGCTGCTATCTACGCTTGTTACGGGAGTGCTGGTCGTGGCTCTTTTGATTGTATCCTTTTTGCCTCAGACGAAGCTTGAAGACGGCTTTCTCCCGATGCTGGCTGCAAAGCCAGGCAACGCCTCATTCTCGGCTGCTAATTTCCTGTACAGCTTTGTGCCATCCCTCATCGGCATCATCTTCTTTATGCTGTTTCAGAGCTTGGACATGGCCCTGCGCAGGCTGCAGCCGTGGGGAGACCTTGTCCAGCTGGACGGATCGCCCGCGCGCAAGTCACTTCTCGCCGACTATGCCTGCTGCCTGCCGTTGCAGACATCGTGGAAGGCGGCAAGAAACAGCCATTGGCGACTCGCGCTGCTCTCGCTCATGGCGCAGCTTTTTATCGCCATTCCCATTCTAGCCGGTGGCTTGTTCATGGCGCTGACGGCGACGACTGAGACTACGACTACCAACTCTCCCAGTACTACTGCCACCACCAACTCCAGTGACAACCACGGCGAAGTGAGGATGTTCCCCAGCATGCCTGTCTTTGGCGTGCTCATCGCATTCCTACTCCTCTACGTCGGCAGTCTAGCGCTGGCGATCCCCCGGCGCGGCAAATTCGAGCTACCCCGCTCCGTAACGACCGTGGCAGCGATAATGAGCTTGTGTTCTGCGCCCGAGCTGCTACACGATGCTGCATTTCGGTCTGTGCGCTCTCGGGCCGATCTGGAGGGTCGTCTGGGCGTTAACAGCGGCAGAGATGCTAGAGACGAGTCCAAGTGGTTCTATGGAGTGGTGCCGGGGAGGGACGAGCACCGAGTCAGTGTAAGGCGGTTGCATCGCTATACGGAGAAGAGAACTCCGATGGTACGGACTGGGAGGGGTCATGGAGTGAGCTACTCGAGGTAGTAGTGGGAAAAGAAAGGAAACAATATTCCGAAGAGGGGGCATGTGTGGCCTGAGAGTATGGCTTACAACGCACGGGACGTGGCTATGGTAAAAGACTATGACTTACACGGCCGACAAAAGATTACGACTTATGTATAAAGTGTTGAAAAGAGAGGGAGAAGCATTTTCGGATGAAGAAATGACGCTGAAGACTTGCATTGAATGAATAAATGCGCCAACGAACGTCTTACAGTATATGGATGTATGTGTGACCTTGTATGTAATGAGAGACAAGAAAAGAGAGAGAGGCGGCAGCTTAGAAGAATGGGGCAGAGCACAAATTGGAGGGGTGGAACGAGTGACGGGAAGATGTTTTACTTTTTTTCTTGTTGGATTATTAGTCACGGGTTTATATTTCTAGAGGATTCGGCCTGGTGTGTATATTTGGTAGAACAGGGCCCTTTTTTCGCATACGCAATAGAAGTTGCATCATTACCTATCCCAAACAAGAAGGAAAAAGGCTTGCAGAAGACTGGAAATGTGCTTTGAGTGGCTGCATCGAACCGTCATGTGTAGCTCAGCCGGGGCATTGTGCTGGAATGCAAAGTGGACAGCCTACTTGGAGACATGCATGTGCTTTAAGAGTCGAAAATTTTCCAAGACATGCAGGCCTCTGATTCTCTTTCTTTTTTTCAGCTTGGCCACCGAGAGTCCTCTTTTTTTAAATGCTTGGTCTTTCGGACTAGGTCCTAAAATATTCGGTGCTTCCGATCTGCAGTACGCTCATGGGCTCATGGTTAAAGGTGAGACCATGAGACCACCTTGGTCACGATGATGAGAACAAGCCACCGTTTTTGTCTTTGGTTTCTTTGGATGAGGTGAGTCGGATGACGACATGTTGAGGATTGTGTAGTTGAGTTGTGTAGCTGAGTTGTGTGTGTAACGAGCAATGTTAAGTGTGGTTGTTGTGAATGTCGTTGCGAGGAAAACATTTGAAATATACAGAAATCATTTAAAAATATACCAGTATGAGAAAAAGAAACTTGACGGAGAATTACAAATAGAATCAAAATTAAGTCAAGTGAGCTCAATTCTCCGAGAACAAGTCATTGCCAAGGAAGAAATACAGCCTCGGCTGCAGCAACGTCAGCTCCCACTTACACGCCTCACAACGACAATAATGCAAACTAAAATCCTAGATGTGGTACGATTCAGCCTTCGCCTCGCCACTTTCTTTCTTCCACTACTACTCGTAACTAGTTCTCTACCTATCGCTTGTCACATCTCGCTTCCCGCGCAGGAATGAAACCATTGCCACAAACCCACCACTTACACCCCCAGCAAGCGAGACCGCACGCCCCACACTTCCACTCCGAACCAAACGGTCGCTGTAGAGACAGGCGATGTCTGGAATGCACCAAACCCATCTCTTTTACTTGCGATGCCTGTTTTCCTTTCTTGTCTTCTTGCCTCGTGTGACGTAGTGGTTGGTGTTTGAGTGACGTCTGCCACCCATTGTGATCCCATCCAGCTTTCATTGTGCAGCTAGTTAAGCTTGGTCTTGTCTGCCCATCCCTTTTCTGTGACCACTGACATCTCCCGCACTGTCGTGTTCCGGAATAAGTGATTGTTCTGTTTGGTTGCACAAAATACATGAAACTTAATGAGTGTGTGTGAAAACATTCAGGAGAAAGAAAAAAGAAAATATATTGTCGTCAAGACATGGTACTTGGTTGGCGTATAAGTCTGTTCCAATAACCACCCGAAAAAAAAGCAAAAGAAATGAAAGTATTCCCTAAAAGAAACGCCGTTCAACAATGCAGCTGACGTAAAATCGTATACGGCTCGTAGCTCGATGACTCTGCCCAATAAAAGTAACCCAAGAAAAAATAATGACAAGAAAGTGAACCAAACAATTATGATCCTAAAGGTGCGCTCAACCACTGCGTCGACCTAGCAACTTCCCAAAGACGTCAACCTTGCGCTCCCGCTCCGGTAGCTGCTGCTGCTGCTGTTGCTGCTGATGATGATGATTCTGCTTAAACAGCCCTGGCGAAGGCAAAGCCGGCGACGTATCCGCACGGCCGCGCCGCTTACGAATCGCCTCTCCCATCTTGGTGCGACTATCACTACTACCACCGCGCTTATGGAAGCGGAAAAACGACGCCTTGCCATTGTTATTATCGTCCTCAGAGTCTGAGTCCTCCTCAAAGACGGAATGCGGCTCCGCTTGCCGTTGCTGCTCGAGCTCGTGCTGCTGTTGGAGTTTCTGGTAATGCTCCCTTGCCGCAGCCAGGTGCGTCGTCGACTTGTAGTGGCGAGAGGTGCGGCTGTGGTTTCTGTTCTTGGCAGCGCTTTGGAGACCTCGTGGTGTGAGATCTGTTGAGGAACGAGCAACTGCTGAGTGGATGCCAAAGGGGTTGGCGTCTGCCGGGCGGCCGTCCATGGATTTTGTTAGGCGGACGGTTGCTTCTTCTGATAATTGTGACGAGGGCTTGCTGAGACGGGCTGGGTTTCGGGGGGGAGGATCATCCGGGGGTGTGGCAAAGGTTATTGGAACAGAGGCCGGCTGCTGGATACATGGCGTGAGGAGGTTGTTGTCGGGACGAGGAGGGCGCTGAGGAGGATTGTGAGGATGGCGTGATTGTATCGTTGGTGGTGGCGGTGGTGGAGGATGATATTGTGGTTGCTTTGGTGCCTTTATGCTGGTCTTGCGAGTGGGAAAGGCTGAATATGCTGCCGCTGGTTTGCGAGGACGCTGCTCAACTGGGAAGCTATCTGGCAGTGGCCACGAGGGGCTTGCGCAGCCTTCAGATTTTTGCGAGGTTTGTCGTCTGTGTCGAGGAGATGTCGGGACCAGAGTTGGATGGTCGTTCTTGGTGGCATCTTTCTGCTTCTGCTGCTGTTGCTGTTCCTCTAACCTCCACTCCCCTCCAGGTCGCCAAAAGCTATCCCATAGCTCTGTAGTGTGTGCGTGATACTGGTAGTCGTCATCTTGTGAAACTTCCGAGTCGGTTCTGTCCTCTACTAGGCCTGGTGCTGAGCTCTCCGAGTTGACAGAGGTTCTATCCTGGAGCGTGCGGCTCGTGCTATAAGTGATGTTGGTGTCGTCCCCGCGCGGGTAGGAGTAGTTGGCGACTGGGTAGTATTTCGACACAAGCTTGATTTCCGCAAGCTTGCTTGGGGGCTCCATGGTGTGGTATAGTGTTGCTCTGACTATGTCAAAGCAGCGACATGTAGTCGAGTTGCTGTTGTTGGTTAGTTTCGGTGACTGACAGTCCAAGCCGTACGCTGAGTTGAAAGCGGGATGAGGTGCAATGCGACTTGTAGAAGCAAAAAAGGAAGTGGCCAGGACAATGATATACAAATAATAGAGAAATACAGAGAGGCGGCAGATCGGGGCAAAACAAGACTCACTTCAGTAGTAAACTTGTAAGTGAGACATGGGCGTGGGGCCAACACTCTGAGTCCACCTGGGCCGAAGGGGGGGGTGGCCCGATGGCTTGGTGTCGTCGGGTCTTCGCCTCTTCGCCCCCTTTAGGTGGTCGGAGGCATTCCTTTGCAGAGAAGTGGAGGGGAGAAAACGCAGCGTTTGGCGGGCATTTGGTGAGGTTTGTTCCCCAGCATTTTGTCTAGCAAAGGTGGTGGCGGCGACGGTAGTAGTGTGAAATAGGTGGTGGTACAAACCAAGGTGATGATGGCAATGTTACTCGTACGCACCAGTATCTTCGGCCCCAGCCAGCATTGGCATATCTGAACCCTGGTATGCAAACACACGCACGCCCACCGTCATGGCATCGTCAGGTGAAAGCTGAAGCTGGCAGTGCAGAAACAGATGGCTGGTTGGAAAGCTTGTCATAGAGGCCCGGGAAACAGGTTTTGTTTTTGTTTTTTTTGTGTTTCTCGCTTACAGCTCTCTTCAATACTGTCGATGAGCGCAGAACTCGGAGGTTAACCACCTGTTCATCTCAAGGCTGGAGGTTGTGCATCTATCGGGTGCGACCGAGTCGACGACGCCGTCAAGGAGTGGCCGGCAAGACGCCAACTACTGAATAAGCACATCATGCCACAAGCCCGTAGCGCCTCTGCCCATTCATCATGCATGCATGGCCAGATCTAGCAGCTTCGGCATCTAGGACCCAGCTCGTCCCCTCTTCATGGCGCCCAGAGTGGAAGACGTCGAACCATGGTGGGGGGAAAACTGGACAAGCCCATGTTCGTGCTGCTGCAGGGCGAACGCTTGTCTTGGGACAGAGACGGCACAACCGACAGGGGCCATACGACAGGCCCTTTATTCTACGTACTTGGTATACTCGTACGAATAGCATAGTATATTGTAAAAAGCGTTCAGCGCTGCAGGGTACATGCATATAAGCGGCGCGTTGCAATAGAGCTCCTGCAGTGTAAAGCGTGCATATAGAACCTAGGATAAGAAGTAAGGGGTCAAGGGTCGAAAACTCAGAGTTGTACGACGCATTCACAACGACAAAATGTCCACTCGGCACTTTTTTTACTTGTCGTTTTGTATGGCCCACTCGGTTGTACTTGAAGATTCTCTTACAAGTCTACCACACATCTCCGATCCAAGCTGAAGAAGGAGGGGAAACCGAAAGCACTAAACACGGATGGTATGAGTTCTTTTGCAGCGGGAGCTGAACAGCACGACAAACTATACGACAGATCAAACGCCAGCATCGGCCCCATACAAAACCCAGCCGAGTGGTCGTCTCACGCCGTCAGCATGGGCAGATGGCGGGGCGAGGCATTGAGACATGCATCAAACTGGGGCCTGTGGTCGGCTCGTTTCTTTTTCCAGGTGGTGGTAATGGTGGAGTTGTCTTCCCTCTGCGTACTGCTACTGTTATAACCATGATGGGAAAGGCGCCAGTGGTTTGGCTATGGTTTGGCCGTCGCTATTCCGTTTGATGGCTGGACATCGGTGGATTCTATAACAGCCAGGATCCAAGCGAAGCTGATGTGTCCGAGATGTTTTGGCGTAGAGACGGCATCAACACATTTTGGGGGCTGGATTTCTGTCATTTTTTGACTGTGTTTTAGATTCTTACAACTTGCCGTCGCTGCGGCGTTGCTCTTTGTCGCAATTCGACGCTTCGCAGCGGAGCTGACGTTGCATCAACTCAGTTTGGTCGAAAATGTGGTTGTTGCACGATGCCGTTTCTAGCATGCTCTTCCTCACTCTAGCATCGATAATAGCAGTCCAGTGTAGTTTTTTTACGTGGTAATTAGTGTCTTCCTTGTGCGTCTCTCCCCCCGCAGAGCGACAACCCACGGCCGTTGGTCTGAGACGCATCTCGGGCAGTGTCTTTGCTATGTGGTTCCTAGTCTCAGGCCATTGGGACAGTAAACACACTCTCAAAGCAGAGTAGTCGTAGGTAGTTCTGCGGATAAACACAGCTATCCACAGCAACATGGATTTGCATATCTACTCCATACTGCCAGTTATTTTTGAGCAGTTCGTGTTTTCTCTTTTCTCCGATCTGTCTCTGGCGAGTGCATCGGGATGCTACACGCGCGAAATGGGACACCCGATCGAACGAGCACTGTCGATCCGCCCCTGGTCCTCCGCCCGATTCAACTAGAGCCAGCCGATGGGCGCAGAAGAGCCGGCGGGGCCGGCGACTCTGAGGTCTAGTTTGGCGCGAAGGCGTTTGGCTTCAGGACATAACATGATGATTGACTTGTGTTTATGAGGCCATGCTGTGTTGGCTGGGACTTCATTGTGGTTTGATTGTAACAGTGGGCGATTATTCGTAGTTCACGGCTGTTTCCGCGGATATGAAACTATTATTTTGCGTCGCATCGTCTGACCCAGGGCTGAGCGTTTGCTGACGGGGTGTTGTTTGGAGTTGAGATGGTGTCAACTGCACGGTCCCGTCGCATCAAGTCGGCAGTGCCTGGATGTTGTATAAGGCAATATAGTATGTTGATACCTGTGCTCAAGAAATTAACCGCTGGTTTCCCGAACTTCCAGTGGATAGCTCTCAGCCGACGGAGAGGGATTGAACTTATCTCTGCCTGCCAGTTATCAGCTTGTTTGGTAACCAAACACGTCAAACCGGCAGTTTCATCCTAATATAGTCGGGCAACGCAAATGAAATTAGCTTGAAAAATTCTCTCTTAGAACAGCAAAAGCCATTCATCCGAAAACAGCCAATAAATTTGTCTCGAAAAGCAATTCAATAGACCAAAACTCGCCTCTCGTGCAAAATTGCCGTATAGGGTAGGCTCTCCCACCCATGTTTGCTCGCTTGATTGGCTGCCTGATGACCAAGGCGTAGCCCCACCATTTGCTATCAAAATTCAATTTTCGCCTGCAGCGACCGAGTGACTCTTTTTTTCTCTCCTTCTTCAACCAAGCATCGCCTTCTCTGGACAATGTTGCGCTTCCATGCTACCAAACAGAGACGCTGCTTCACCGCAGCGTCTCACTTCTCCCTGGCATGCGAGAAATTCGGAGTATTCTCAACCCGCCAATTCTGGCGCAACCGCAGTCGCCCGCCTTGGTTTGTGGGTGGACGGGTCGACCCGTGAGGGTTCGGCGTCACTTGACGCTCGTAACAGGCATCAGAAATTTCAGAGCCCACGGCTGTCTCATGTATACGTGAACCTCCTCCTTCGGGAGGTGTGTTTTTTTCGGAAGATGAGGCTAGACCTGGTGTCTCTATGGGAAGCCGTTACTGAGATTGTACACTGTACTTGAGTGCGATGCGCAACTTGGTCTGTCTGGCCTGAGCAAGTTTTTCTTGCTCTGGTCTAGCGTTCCAAAATTCGATTCCGATTATCCTGTTCAGAGGGCGATGCTTGGCTCACTCTTTTTTTCCCCGGTACGTTTGATATCTTGTCTGCGAGGACATTTCCAAGACCAAAGGATACTACTAACAATTGCATCTATATTTACTTGTGCATGTTTCATGCCGACTAGCGTATCCGTTTACACTTGCATAATTCGCGGCTGCGTGTTCGGTACGAGGCTGAGCAAGAAACGCTCGCGCAGCATTTATGTAGGCGCTGCCGCCATTTAGAGCTGCTCGCATCGTAGAATCAGTCACTTTGCATTGACCACATGGCGATGCTTGATCAGGCATCTAGCGCAGCCAGGCTACCGAAATCACTGGCCACTAGGTAGGAAAAGAAGGTAGAGCGTAGATTATGACCGAGCACGGTTGAAATGTAGAGTAGATTGGTGTGTCTTTCGTAAAGTTTCACGTTCTTCCATGGTTGCTATCAGGGCTACAAAGTGCCGTCATTTGTCCAGTATAAGTCAGCCTAGGACGTAACGAATAGGTGCTCAAGTTTCAGGAGACTTATCCTGACAATTCCCATCGCACAAGTGTCACAGTTTTCTTTATTGCTCATGCATGTTTTGGAAGCTTTGTCATTAATAAAACGTAAAGTGTTTATACGTTGATTAGAATAGAAGAGCAAAAAAACTTTTAGCTAATATTATACAAAGTGGTAATTATGCTACATGTCAAGGCCAGCTCGACATTAAACGCTTTTATCTTCGCTCAGCGCCCCTTCAATTCTCATCCTCCCTATTCTGTCTTCGCTTTTCACTGTCTTCAATAAAGTTCTCGTTCCATTCCGAATACCGACTAGTTCCTTCTTCTATGATTGGATACTTGTCCAAGGCTTCGTACAACTGAACTATACTCCCAAGCAAAATGGCCCAGCTGCCCCAAAACGACGAAATGCTAGACTGGCTCTCTGCAAAGCGCGTCCCATGCTGGCCAAGCGGACCAAACACAGCCGACAGCGCAAAACCAATGCAGCCGATGAGTTTCCAGAAACCCACGTGCCAGCCCAGTACGTTTGGGGCGGGCAAGTACCAATATTGTTGCGTCTCGAGGGTGAAGAGTATGCAGGCAGCTATGAAGCCGACGCAGCCAACAATCTGTGGTGCCCAATGCGTGCCGTCCACGACAGGTTGCGAAATGTATTTGGAGATGCCAGGCAGAGTAGTAAACTTGCTCAGCCAGAATAGCGCAGCAGATATGAACTGTATGCAACATGCGAGAAATCCTATTTCGTGGATAAAATGAGTTCTAAAGTCGTGCCATGTCGGCCACCACATCCAGTTGTGTGCATGTTCCTCATCCCCATCTTCGTGTTCCTGAGCCAGCATGTTATCCGTGCTGCCGGTACCAGGCATTCCACTATACGCCTGTCCAGTCTGACTATTGTCTTCTTGATCCTCGGAATTATGTGCGCTCTGGCCATCTTCTGCAGCAGCGTCCTCCTCGTTTGAATTTTCTTCGAGTTTCTCTTTTTCACGGTAATGATGATGCTCGCATCCGCCGGGATGAACTTCCGCCTCAGGTCCTACGCCCTTGACAGTCCGCTCGACGGCCCAGCCAAAGCAGCCGTTTCGGTTGGCATTGATAGCCTCCAAAAAGAGTAGATAGCTGCCGAAAAAGAAGATCGAGGCACCGGCAAGGGCGCTCCACGAGCTGGCGTTTGACATTGCTTGGGATGAATCCTTGCCAATGACCGGAAACAGGACGGTAAAGCCATTGGCTACCCACACCATGGAGCCCAGTGTAAACATGATGGCAACCCACCACGAAATATCCCAGTACGGGTATCTCGTGAAGAGGGCAACCAGTCCGCGCACCGTGGCCGGTAGAGTGTTGGTCGGCTCCAGAGTTCCATGTGGTTTGATCCTGCCATCTTTACCGCGTCGGATGAGAAGCGCGTGGCGCCCCTTTCGATTATCGCGAGAGCGCCAGACAAACGATAGACTGTCATCTTTGTCGCCGGCAGACATGTGGCCTTCAGGCTCGACCTCGTGCTCACTTGGGTGACGCTGGCGTGCTTCCTCATGGCTTCGCGTGTCGGCTAGTTCGTCGTCGGCTTGGTTCCAACCGCTCCATGAGTACTGGGCAGAGGTCGCGTTGAAGTATCTAACCGAACCCGTGGCTCCCATGAGATTCAAGGATTCGTTGTTTTCAAAGGGGTGGTCGTCACCGAACCCCTCGTTGCGTGGCTCTTTGGCCTCCGCATTGTTGTTGGATTCGCCTCGCTCTTCGTCTGTCATTTAACCGCTCTTCCATGCAATCCGGCTAAGAAGTAGACGAGAAGTATGCTTGCGACTGCTGTATGTAGAAATGTAGAAAAAGAAAAATTGAACTGCTTTGTGAGTTGGGGCGTCCCTGGGGCTAATATCTTGGCATGTGGAGGGCAGAAAGTTGGTGTGATCCCTGAGATGCAGATCCTGTCAATGATGTCACCAGACGCGCTTTTGGTGACTCAAGAGCCACCATAACCCACTTGAAGCAGGAGCGAATGGCCCGAAGCCGCAAACAATAGGGGAGGAACATTGCAATTGAATGAATATCTTTGAATATCTTTTGGAGGTTGTGTTTGGAGCATGAGTAAAGTGGCAAATTGCATGTCATCTACACAATTTTGTGACTGGCTGCGCATAGGAGCGAGCCTGGTGCAGTGGTGACAGCTGCAGCTGATGCAACAACTGCGAGTATCATCGGATACTACCTACACTACGGGGTACGCGCCTTTTAGTTGAGAAATAGACTAGTCCTCTCACAGCATAATTACCTCGTATGTCTTTTTACGGAAATGGTGATTTCCAGACTTGGCGTGTGCGTCCGAGCACTTATACCCTGAGATAAATCACATGCACAATCCTGGCTATATCTGCATAGTTCTAAGCCAGGGCGCACAAACGGACGCAGCTCAGCTACAGCACAGACAATTAATGCTATGCAGAGATAGGATGATTGCATTGGAGCTGAATGTATTCCTTGCTTTATTATTAGATTAAAAAAGAAGCACATTCATGGGAGACGTAGTTGCGCCTGGTGGTGCAGCATCTCGGAAGCCGGGGCCGTTTTTACTCTCTGGTAGCTTGGAGATGGAACTAGAAACAGGCGCTACCCCCGCACCATGGGCATTCTCGGTGGGGACGCCCGTGGTGACAGACGGCGATGGTTCAAGGAGCTCAGACGAACGGGCCCCCTGGTGTTAGGGGGTAATAAAGCGTTCTTCAAACTAGGCATTTCTTGGGACATTTTCTTCAGCAACCAGAACGCTCAAGACATCTGGCTGTATGTTGTTATCTTCGGCCATCGTGACTTCGCTGGGCGCTATTGATAGCTCGGATGGGACTCAAATATTTTGATATCTTCCGTTTCTTCAGCGTTTTCGGTGTCTTCGGTGTCTTCAGCGTTTTCGGTGTCTTCGGTGTCTTCGGTGTCTTCGGTGTCTTCGGTGTCTTCAGTGTCTTCAGTGTCTTCAGTGTCTTCAGTGTCTTCAGTGTCTTCAGTGTCTTCAGTGTCTTCAGTGTCGTCA